>JAODVO010000009.1:20341064-20352472 GCA_025400055.1 Notarius lentiginosus
GTCAGCTGGGATAGGCTCCAGCTCACCTGCGACCCTGTAGAACAGGATAAAGCGGCTAGAGATAATGAGATGAGATGCGGATTTATGTCAAAATGTGCAGTAATAGGCAAATATTCGTGTGGCAGAAATGCTAAGCGGGGTTAATGTTATGATATCTTCTACAGTGAAAATATTTGACAGGATAGTGTATCCCCTGTACACAGCTTACTGCATGTCTTTCAGACATAAACGGAACTTTAATAATATGCTTATCATGAATGGACTGAGAGAAGTGGAGAATTCCTCTGAGATGAGATACAGAGATATGAGAAAATGTAGTACATTGAAACTAAGTGGTGATAGGAAATATTGATTCAAGTCACTATTGCAGAGCGCACATGACCAGTAGGTGGTCCTAAAATAGCCATATCAGTCAGTAGGTGAGAGAGGACTGTGTTTTGATTTGTGAGCTCTGTAGTACTGCAGATAATGATGACTGTCCCAGAAGGCCAGCATGCATCAGGGCTCTGGTTTCTTAAGATATACAGCTTTTCCTGCTTCTCCTGCAAACTTAACAAATGTACTCACTTTAAGAACTCGTGTTTTGAGCATGGCGGTTCAATACATTTAAAATATAAATGGATTATTTGTGCCTTGAAAGATATTTGGGGATTTGAAAATTTCCCTGGTTGCCTCCGCCAGGGAGGTTATGTTTTCGGTAGCGTTGGTTTGTTTGTTGGTTTGTCTGTTAGCAACACTACGGAAAAAGTAATGAACGGATTGCTCTGAAATTTTTTCCAGAGATGTGACTGGGCACAAGTAACAATCCATTACATTTTGGCGGTGATCCAGATCACCTTCTGGATCCCGGATTTTTTAAAAGGATTCTTGGCGGAGGTCTGCGCTCCCCGAGTGCTTTTCTAGTTATCATTATTATTATTATTAGTAGTAGTATTGTTGAAAGTAGATATGTGCATTTAGTTTACTCACTATAAATCACAATTCAGAATCTCCAGGAGAGTTCTGCTCAGATGCAATTGAATCTGGCATCCCTGCTCTAGATTCAGTCTGAGTAGAACAGTTTCATCATGAAAGTCTTTGGTCCTGTTTTGACTTGCTAGAAAGATATTTTCACATTTTGTGACCAGAGCTGTCAAAAGCAACCCAGTATCACTTCCAAAAAAAAAAAAATAATAAAAACCTCTGAAAACTAGAAGGTCACTTGGTAGAGTGCATACTTCCATCATGCCACATATTATCGACATCAAAATCAAATTACTTGAACTTGGGATAATACTGAAGTTGTCCACCAAAGTTCATCAAAGTCTGTTCACTACTTTTTGAGTTATGTTGGGAAAAGACAAAAAAAAAATCCTGGCTCTGCATACATATCGGGATTTGCATCAAAATCTAATCAGTTGTTTCTTGGGTCATGGCTCACTTTTCCACCAAAGTTCATCAAAATCTGTTCATTATTTTTTCAAATATGCTGGGAAAAGAGAAACAAAATGAGGCAAAAACATAACCTCCTCCAACAAAGCTGGCAGCGGTAACTCGCCCAGTACCAAATCTTAAAGAAACAAGCAAAGTGCTTATACTTAGGCATCAGAAGGCAATTCAAATTAACCATCAGACACTGCTCGGTGAAAGCTATATTCATGCTGTCTGTGGTCGACTGCATGGCATTTTGCATAGCATTTGCTCAGTTAATCATGCTTCATATGCTTTCCACAATCATTACGAATTAAAAGGAAGTAAAAAGTGAGTTGCAGACACAAATGTAATCAGTACATAGTGGGAGCCTGAAAGGAAGGGCGTGGCTGTCAGTGTTTGGAGGGGAAAAGACATCCACCCCTTACAAGCCCAGCTCTGTCAAACTGTGTCAAGACCATCACTGAAAAACCTACAGTGCTATTCTCTTTAATGTCATACATAATTTAATAAATGTTATTCATAAATAAATATATTTAGGAGAATGAGGAGACTAATTCACTGACACAAATATTATACATCCATGCAGTATTGACCAGATCTCATTCTTAAGAACTGTAAGAAGAAGTGTGCCGAGGAAATTAGACTTGGAAATTAGACACCTCATTTGAATTTAATTGCGCATGATGGGATGTTCATGTTTTTAGAACCAAACCCTGGTTGATACTTTTTCCAGAATTCTGTTCCAGCTTGTTCTTGGTCTTCATGAAGCTGTTTGTTTGGGTACGTTCTGTAATAATTGAGGATTTCCAGGAACACATAAATTATACACAGGTCAACACCATGAACTAATTATGTGATTTCTGATGGCAACATTTTGCACTGGTTGCATTCATGCCAGTATAATCCCAAATAAGTCTTGGTCAGTTCCAGTTGTAACACTACAAAGCATCTAAAATTTCAAGGGAGTGAATTCTTATGCAGCATACTGAATATATTCTATAGAGTTCCACAGTGGTCCTGATACAACGTGAAATCAATAGTTCCTTATGGATGCAACATAAGTGCATATTCGCTTCAAAATGCAGATAGAATAAAAATAATATGGTGTGCTGAATCTTCCAGCTTTAAGTTTCCCATGAGGAAAAATGACTTTAGCTTGGTCATGACTCAAACTAAGTAATCTTACCTGTAATAATTTGCTGCATTAGCTAGATTTGCATGCTAGATTAGGATATTAATATTACAAACTTCAGCTAATCTTGGCTTTTGGATTCCTTTTGGGTTTTGATGACCTCAATTATACCTGATCTTTTCAGACATGCTGGGTCTGGATTTCACTTCTGATATCAACCACACACATTTACACAAGGAATCAAATTCATATTTGGTTAGCCACATTGAAATTAGATTGCTGTACCATGCTTTAATATCCATCCATCCATTATCCGTAACCAATTATCCTGTGCAGGGTAGCGGGCAAGCTGGAGCCTATCCCAGCTAACTGTTGGCGAGAGGCGAGAGACAACCTGGACAAGTCGCCAGATCATCATCGCAGGGCTGACACACAGAGACACACAACCATTCACACTCACATTCATACCAATGGTCAATTTAGAGCCACCGATTAGCCTAACCTACATGTCTTTGGACTGTGTGGGAAGTCGGAGCACCCGGAGGAAACCCACACAGATGCTGGGAGAACATACAAACTCCACACAGAAAGGCCCCCATCGGCCACTGGGCCCAAACCCAGAACCTTCTTGCTGTGAAGCGACAATGCTAACCACTACACCACCGTGCCGCCCTGCGTTAATATGCAATTAACTTAATATAATTGACTATCTTCTTTGTCGCGCCACCATTTCAGGCAATTTATGCCAAAGATCTCTGCTGCATAAAGAAAAAAAAGAATTTAACCATAGACATACAGTAGATCATGTTATTCAGTATAATGTAATGTATTACAACAACTTTTGGCTCTCATATGTGGCTCGTACTGCAAAAATAACATTTTCAAATGTTATCAAATTTATCTAATATTTCCAATTATATGAGTACAACAAACCAAATGTAAGTTGAATAAACTTAATTCTGGATATAATATTGGAAATATTGGATACATTTCACTGAAATATTGAAATTGAAATATTGGATACATTGATGGTAATGTTGCCAAATTACAGTATAACTGTGTCTGAATTCCTATTCGAAAACTATTCTTCGACATTGGAACACTGACGGCTCCTTGTTTAATCTTGCTCGACTTAAAGCCTAAACCAAGGTGAGACAGTTGACGCTTAGCAACCTGCTGTTTGCAGACGATGCCGCACTCATTGCACATGACCCCAACATCCTGCAGGAGATGATCAACAGCCTGAATGAAACCTGTAAGGCCTTCTCCCTGGTTGTGAGTGTTAAAAAAACCCGTCATGCTCCACCAAGGTAGAATCAGCGACCCAGATCCAATAACACTCGACAACAAGCCTCTCAACAACATACATAAGTTATGTTACTTGGGATCTACAGTCACCACCTCTGTGTCTCTGGATGAGGAGATCAACTGCAGGATTGGCCTGCCACTACTTTAAGCAAGCTGACCAAATGAGTGTGGCAGAACAAATACCTCACCACAAAGACCAGAATTCAGATCTATGAGGCATGTGTGTTGAGTGCTCTTCTCAGATGATGATCAGAGATGTGGACCACATACAAGAGCCAAGAACGCAAGCTGAACACCTTCCATCTTCGCTGCTGACGCAAAATCTCCAGCATCAAGTGGCAGGACCGTGTGCTTAACATCAGAGTGCTTGAAATGTCTCGCCAGTCCTCTATTCCTACCATCCTGAGCAAGAGAAGAATGAGATGGCTGGGCCACATCAGTAGAATGGAGGACACTCGCATCCCCAAGCAGCTTCTCTTTGGCGCTCTTGCTGGAGGACAACGTCATTGAGGATGCTCTAAATTACTCTACAAAGATGTGTGCAAGGACACAGTGAAGAACATCCAGATCAACCCTGATGCATGGGAAAGGATGGCTAAAGACAGGAGCAAATGTAGTGCAATGGTCTACAGGGGAGCCTCAGCATATGAGAGACAACAGCGTAGTAATCACGAAGTAATGCGACAATGCAGAAAGGTCAGAGCTGCCTCCTCCTCAACATCAGTCAAGCCAATCTGCCCCTGACAGAAATGCGATCGCCCATGCCACTCCAAAATTGGACAAATCAGCCACGAGTGTGCATGTCGTTCATCTACAAGCAGCTGCTAAGATCGTCTGCAAAGATGCAAGAGAACCAACAACTCACAGTATATGAGTTGATAGCCAAGTAGTAGAGTAGACAATCAGAGCACACGGTTGCTCATATCCAGTAAATGTGGATAGAATAAATTATAATATTACCTGTGTATTTCACTATATTACTCATAATGCGATGTAAATTCAGTTTACAACTGATACACTACTTCCACAAGTGGCATAACGATTTATTTAAGCTTGAAATGTACTTGTCAGGATGGATACTGAAGCAACCAACTTTATTTTTTCAACACTTGTGTATTTTTTTGTAGTTTCAGGTTGCTCTGTATTTTTTACATGTAGAAATTATGTATTTCTGCAATTCTGGATTTCTTGCGAGCTGAATTCAGCCCAGCATCTTTACAGCTGCCCCCTCTCTATTGCTTTATACTGAACAATCTATCCATCATCCATTATCCATAACCACTTATCCTATGCAGGGTCACAGGTAAGCTGGAGCCTATCCCAGCTGACTATGGGTGAGAGGTGGGGTACACCCTGGACAAGTTGCCAGATCATCACAGAGCTGATACATAGAGACAAGCAACCATTCACACTCACATTCACACCTACGGTCAATTTAGAACCACCAGTTAACCTGCATGTCTTTGGACTGTCAGGGAACCTGGAGCACCCAGAGGAAACCCATGCAGACACGGGGAGAACATGCAAACTCCACACAGAAAGGCCCCCGTCAGCCACTAGACTCGAACCCAGAACCTTCCTGCTGTGACGCAACAGTGCTAACCACTACACCACCGTGCTGCCCATGTAATGCTGTTTATCCCTACAAAGCTTGTTTCCTGATGAAAAAGATCAAGTTATACATTATCATGACATATCAGATTCTTTTATAAACCTTCTAAATAACATTTACCAGTGCATAAATACATTCAATCACATCTCTTATGAAACTAGTTTTTCTCTAAGTCAGTTTTTATCTTTGTTCAGAATTACATGTGCATTCCAGCTACTATTTAGAAGCTTATTGAAGTGAAATTTCTCAAATGTTCCAAAATTGTTGAAGTTTCCATACTGAAAAATGTCATTAAAACACATTTTTTTATCACAAAGGATGGTACTGCCTTGATCAAACAATAAATAAACAATTTATTATTTATAAATTTATTTACACAATTTGTTAATCAATAAGTGATATTTCAAAAAAACTGTGAAAGTGTTTCTAAAGAGTGTGAAATGAACATTTTAATTCAAACATCATCCAAAAGACTAGATTATTGGTTTTATTAAGTGTGTAAATGTGCACTTATTTAATTATATGAATCCCCATTTGCATTAATAAATACAAAAAAAAAAGAAAAAAGTTCCAATCCAGAATGCATCAGCAATTGTTGCATCTTCAGCAGAGTCCCTTCTGGACTCCAGTTCCCAGAACACACCGCAGCCTACAAACATGGCTGCCACAGACTACATCACCCATGCACCACATTCACTGTCATGTTCACATTATCACCAGACTTATGATATTAAACATCTGTTCACAATCACACCACACACCTAAATACAGACTCTAAACCTCAGCTCATTGTGAAGTAAACATTCAGTGTGATTTCTACCTGACTTTACCAAGTCTTTTGTTATCTTGCTGCATTCCTGGTTTTGACTTTGTTTGATAAGTTGATTCATGCATTTTGTCCATTGCCTCTGATATCCTGTTTGCACATTGCTTGACTTATCTGCCTGCCTATGACTTTGAATCATGTTTTGCATTTGTCTGCCCTGTCTTTTAATAAACTCTTTAAACTGCATTTGCATCCACCTCCCGATGTAACCTGACAGATTACTTTGCCATTTACATGGATGCAGCAGGAGAGGAAGGCTGGCAAAGCACTATGTTGGCTTAAGAAAAGCTTGTCAGGGATCAACAGCAGTGTTTAGGTGTGCTGGATGCCAAGATTAACCTGCTCACCAACACCTTCTCCCAAACCCTCGCATCTCACCACAGCTCAAGCACATTGTCCACCTCTCTCATCTCCTGTCCCAAAAAATTCTCAGGTGAAACTGTGCAGTGGAAAGGCTTCCTGCTTCACTGTTCCCTGTATTTATCTGGCCAAGTTAACCTTCCTGATCTTCAGAAGATTGCACAGGTTCACAGCCTGCTTACTGGAAAAGCCCTCAGATGGGCTTCTGCAGTGTAGAAGAAAGGTGGTGAGTCCCTTTCTTCTTATGAACACTGTGGAATGATTTTGTAAAGTCTTTGAACAAACTCCAGAAGGAAAGGAGATTGGAGAATTACTGCTCCCAATGACATAGGGAGAAGGGAGTACTGCCAAATATGCCCCTGAGTTTCACAAGATAGCAGCAGGAAGTGCATGAAATGAGCCAGCGCTGAAAAAACACTTCTGTCAGGGACTGAACTCTGAGGTCCTCACTGAACTAGCCTGTAGAGATAAGATGTCCCTTAACCCCCTTATCGATTTGACCATCCTATTCGATGACCTACTCAGGAACTAGGACACCCTCCAAGGAGCAGCTAACCAGGTACCTACCACTGACCCTCCTGAACCCATGCAGCTTGGATGAGCAAACCTCAATCTCACTGAATGTAAAAAACAAAAAAGGAGGGACTATGCTTTTATTGCTGCATTGCTAACCACTTCTTGGTCCAATGTCCCAATTGTCTCAGAAAACCTGCTTCATTGCCCCAGGCTGAGAGAACAGCAGTATCCTCACCCAAATCCTCAATGAGTCTCTTTCAGTTATTATCTCATCAGTCTTTTACATTGCAAGTTCAGATAGGGCACCCAGGATCTGTCTCTGTTCTCTCAGCCCTGATCGACTCCAGAGCCACAGGCAACTTCACTGACCATGACACAGTGAAGAAACTCAATTTGGCCCATTAATGATCAGCTCCATCAAAGGATGTCCCATTGGGACTGGCACTGTAGCTCACTGTACTGAGCCCCTCTCACTCCAAGTCATTGCGTTACACCAAAAATCCATTTCCTTTCTGGTCACTGTCACTATTAAGCACCTAATTATCCTGAGATTCCATTGAATGAGCCTTGATGACCCTCAGATTTCATGGCATGGCAAGGAAATTACCAAGTGGTCTGAGCAATGCCTCCACAAATGTCTGCATCTTCCAAGCCCCATTGTTGCTGCCACCTCTATAGAGAGCTCCAATGCCTGTCATAGTGTCCATCCCGGATGTGTATCATGATCTACGAGAAGTGCTCAGTAAAGCCAAAGCTAGCAATCTACTTCCCCACAGATCCTATAATTGCACTATAGATCTCCTGCCTGACACCATGCCACCACATAACTGTATATATCCACTGTCCCTCACTAACCAATGTGCTATGGAGGAAAATGTTCAAGAGCCCCCCCCCCCCAACAGGGGTATATTTACCTTTTACCTCTCCTGCTTCAGCTGGCTTTTTCTTTGTGGAAAAGTAAGGAGGTGGTCTACACTCCTTTATTGACTAATGGAGCTAAATCAGAATAATGTTAAGTATCCCTTCCCATTTCCACTGGTCCCCTTAGCCCTAGAACAACTGCATTCCTCAAAGGTATTCACCAAGCTTGACCCTCACAGTGCTTATAACCTGCTGCACATCAGACCTGGCAAAGAATGGTAGACTGCTTTTAGCACTACTTCTGGACACTATGAGTACTGTGTCATGCCTTATGGGCTGTTTTGTATCCCCTGGTGTTTCAATGTCTGATTAATTATTTGCTGATTAATGATGAGGGACTTTTTGGGCAAATTTGTTATTGCCTATATAGATGACATTCTGATTTATTACCTGTTTCATGACACCCACGTAACCCACGTCAAGTGAGTTCTGTCTCATCTCCTTGAGAACCATCTCTACAACAAGGGGTAGAAATGTGAGTTTCATGTTTCAGAAATTTTGTTCCTAGGCTACATTGTAAGCCCAGAAGAGGTGGCTATGAACAAAGTCAAGGTGGCTGCAGTGACAGACTGGCCCACTCCAAAGACTGTCAAGGACCTCCAGCACTTCCTTGGCTTTGCAAACTTCTGGGATTTTGACAGACAGATTGCCAATGCTCCCGCTCACCAGGTCCCTGTTGCATGCTGCATTTGCTTATACTTTTGTGTCCCAAGCACTTAGAGGCAAAATTATCACCTGGTGACACACAATTCCAGTTACTGTTCACCCAGGCATTCAATGAGCTTACAACCTTCTAAAAGCCAAATATTGGTGGCCAAACACGCTGGTTGATATCCATAGGTACATTTCTTCATGTACAATATGTGCCCAAACCAAGGTTCCCTGCACCATTACTGCCAGCAAACTCATGTCACTGCCCAATCCACAATGTCTCTGGCCTCATAGCCATAGATTTTCTCATGTACCTCCCTGAGTCCAATGGAAACACATTAATCATGGTGGTCACTGGCACTTTTTTCAAAGTCTGTCCACCCAGTCCCTTTGCCTGGCCTACCCACAGTCTTTGATATGGCCAAGCTCATATTTAATCTTGCATTCTGCTACTTTGGTATCCTTGAGGATATTGTAAGTGACTGAGGCACACTATTACCTCCTTGTTTATAGTCTAGCTTCATGGAGAAGTTGGGGGTCTCTGTGAGTCACATATCAAGGTATCTTCCACAAGCTAATGGTCAAGTTGAGAGGGCGAATCAGGAAATAGAATGCTTCCTACATACCTTCTGTTCAGATAACCAAGGCATCTGGGCACAGTTCTTCCTGTTTGCACAGGAGATTGCACCAGGAGCTTAACCTGACAGGAATCCATTGACAAAGATTGACTGTAATATCTATTGTTTTAAAAATGACCCTATTGACCTGTAGTATCTTGCCAATATGTATCGTAATTTAACTCCAAAGGGTGGCAAATTAGTTAAGTATGACACGCATAGGGATGAAACATTACCCAAATGTCAGTAAGCTGGACAGATGGATGCAGATGAAGGTTAAAAAACACTTGGCCAAACAAAACAAAATGGCTAGGCAATACTCAAAATGATAGACAGGTATGGGGTCAGGAGACTGGCAAACATGCATGAACATATTATAAAGTATATTATATAATAAATATATAGAACCAGAGGTGTTATAATGCTACTTTGTTACTGTACTTAAGTAGACTTTTTAGGTATCTGTACTTAACATGACTATTTTTTGACAACGTTTTACCTTGACGCCCGATATTGTAACACAAATATCAATACTTTCTACTCTACATTTTCAAATTAGGCTTTTTACTTTAGTTTTAATGCAATTAAGGGGAATTATCAAATATTTTATTTTGCATCATTGCACACCTTCCCAATATCAAAACCAATTTTAACCTACGTAAATGGATGGGGCAATATCACGTAGAACAGATGACACTGATTGCACCAAACCAATCTTGTAACCCTGACGAAAACATGAGCTGCAAATTCAAATTCGGCAAAATGAGGTGAATATTTTTGTGTAAATATATCAAATTGTTTGATTTAAATACCTAATATTTTAGCTATATGTGATGTATGGTCTTCAAATTCTTGAAACCAGCATGGATGTTCCAGAGGCTGACAGGACAGCTTCATTTCCAGAGCTCAGACCGGAGGCTGACAGGGTGGCCTCTTCTCCAGAGGCCATTCCAGAGGTCGACTGGGCGGCCTGCACCCAAGCGCTCCCTCCAGAGGTTGACTGAGCAGCCTGCACCCAAGTGCTCCCTCCAGAGGCCAACTGAGCAGCCTGCACCCAAGAGCTCCTTCCAGAAGCTGATTGGGCAGCCTGCACCCAAGAGCTCCCTCCAGAGGTCGACTGGGTCGCCTGCACCCAAGCGCTCCCTCCAGAGGTCAACTGAGCAGCCTGCACCCAAACACTCCCTCCAGAGGCCGACTGAGCAGCTTGCACCCAATCACACCCTCCAGAGGTCAACTGAGCAGCCTGCACCCAAACACTCCTTCCAGAGGCCGACTGAGCAGCCTGCACCCAAAAGCTCCTTCCAGAGGCTGATTAGGCAGCCTGCACCCAAGAGCTCCCTCCAGAGGTCGACTGAGCAGCCTGCACCCAAGTGCTCCCTCCAGAGGCCGACTGAGCAGCCTGCACCCAAGAGCTCCTTCCAGAGGCTGATTGGGCAGCCTGCACCCAAGAGCTTCCTCCAGAGGCTGACTGGGTCGCCTGCACCCAAGTGCTCCCTCCAGAGGTCAACTGAGCAGCCTGCACCCAAACACTCCCTCCAGAGGCCAACTGAGCAGCTTGCACCCAATCGCACCCTCCAGAGGCCAACTGAGCAGCCTGCACGCAAAAGCTCCTTCCAGAGGCTGATTAGGCAGCCTGCACCCAAGAGCTCCCTCTGGAGGCTGAATGGGTGGCCTGCTCCCAAGAGCTCCCTCCAGAGGCTGACTGCGTTTCAAAGCTGATATTACCACTCTGCCTCCTGACAGCAGGGCAGCAGGGATGAGGTCTTTACCCTGCCTTCTGGCTTTGAGGAGGATGTCATCACCCTATCTGCTGAGTCTATGGCTAAGTCCATGCCCATGCCTGAATCCATGCCCACGCCTACACCTAAGTCCATGCCTGCCTGAGTCCATTTCCAAGCCTGAGTCCATGCCTTTACCCATATCTGAGTCCAAATCCCTGCCTATGCTTAAAATATTATATTATATTATATTATATTATATTATATTATATTATATTATATTATATTATTTTGGCTAACATTGAGTGGTATATCAGATATATTCCATTCAGTT
>JAODVO010000009.1:21636641-21647885 GCA_025400055.1 Notarius lentiginosus
TAATTTTCTCAAAACACATCCGATTGATGTGATTGTGGTAGCAACTCAACGTATGCACTCCTAATAATGCGAAAATAGACCTAAAAAGCATTTCACTCCAGAGTTTTCCTTTAACTGAAAGACTTGACCTGTATCTGCATGATTTTATGCATTATGCTGCTGCCACATGATTAGTTGACTGGTTCAGGTGGTGCACGTGTTCCTAATAAAGTGGCCAGTGAGTGTATACCAACTGCAGTTACCAAAGAGCAGTTACCGAAGTCCAGCCATAATAACCTATAGTAAATATCTGGAAAGATAATGTCTGAAATTGAAATTAAATAATCTGATCATTTTGTATAAATTACCTCCACAAAGAACCTAAACCTTCATGAGAAAGGTCAACATATCAAAACTTGATTCAGAATGATGTTAACAACGGTTTCAAGATCGGCTTTATTAGTCAGTGCTTTACTTCGATGTGCAGAACATCAAAGGTGACCTACTTCCTAGGAGATCAAAATCTGGCTCAAAATGCCTCAACCTTTTCCAGAGCCAATTAGGTCCCAGAGGCAGTATTTTACAAAAGCTGAATGGAATAAAATGATGGCTACATTCCAATCAACATACTTTCATTTAAGTCAAAATGAAAAAAAAAGACACTGGATCACTCATACCTTTAGATCAAAACAACCCAGGATGACTAAGACGTATGACTTTGTGGAGCCTAATAAATTCCTCAGACAGCTCAATTAAAGCGAGAACCCCATACAGAATCAGCCATCCAAAGTGGAAAAGTAAGATAAGACGTGTCTCAAATGTATCAATCATTCATTTCTAACACATTTTAAAATCATGAAGTGAGAAAGGACAGCCTACTTCCTGTCCACAACACGTGAGACTGGATCTCCTTGGTCTGACTTGTTCAACTCAGCACTGAATCCAGATGTAGTGAATCTTAAGACACGAGGATTTGTTGAGACTTATTTTGCTCTGACTTCAATGCCAAATAAAGAAGGAGAACAGCAGCTGGTATGCATGATGTCATTTAGCTAAAAACGACAGTTATGAGCGATACTTCAAAGTATTTTGTGGGGGGTTTTTCTCCAAAATTCAGCCATAACTGCATTCTTAGTTGAAGAATCAGAAAACAGTAACACTAGGGTCTACTGTAATGTTCTATAACTGGCTCTATTGAAACATACTGTGTCAATTCTGTGTTAAAGGAGCAGTTTGTGATCTTGGCTCCCTGGCAGATAGTGCGAGCCGTGAAGCAGAGGAGGATATTTCTCCTGTCCTTACTGACTTAAGCATTAACAATGGTCCATTTACCAAAGAAGAGGACCATAGTGTGAAGACTTCACTCAAGTCAGGGAAAAGCCCTGGTCCTGATGGGATCCCTGCAAAAGTGTTGAAGAGCTGCAATCTCGATGACATCATCAACTAGGTTCTCTTGGAAAACAGAATACCTGACTTGTGCTCTCTTTCATCCCTTATCCCAGTTCCAAAATCTGGCAATCTCTCCAAGACAGATAACTACAAAGGCATAAGTCTGTCCAGCATTATTGGCAAGATGATTCCAATTCTATCGTGTGATTCTAAATCGCATCCGCGATCCTATTGACACACACTTGAGATATAATCAAAATGGCTTTCGTGAAGGCAGATCCACTCTGGACCATATCCTTGCCCTGCGTAGGATCTTGGAAGAGGTGAAAAGGAACAATCTGTCTGCAGTTATCACCTTCATCGACTTCAAAAAGGCTTTAGATTCTATTAACAGAACGAAAATGTTTGGAATCTTGAAAGCCTCCGACATTCCGCCTCTCCTTCTTTCTGCAATCAAGGCCATGTACACGAACACCCGTGCCAAGGTGATAACTCTGGACAGAGATTCTGACGAATTTTAAATCAGTTCTGGAATATTGCAAGGCGACACGTTAGCCCCGTTTCTGTTCATCATCGTCCAAGACTTTCCACTGAGGAAAGCTGTCGAAGGAAGAGAATCAGAGCTTGGCTTCATGATTAACCCTCGGCATTCCCAGAGGCAGCCTGAAATGTGTCTTACAGACTTAGACTATGCAGATGACATTGCACTGCTTCCGAATGATATTTCCCAGGCACAAAGTCTTCTGGAATGTGTGGAAGAGGAATGCAGCTGCATTGGTCTTGAGCTTAATGCTGTGAAGACTAAAGTTTTAGTCTGTAACACTCCAAGCAACGTACCACTTCCCCCCCCGCCAAGGTCAATGTCTTGATGAGATTCCTGATTTCAAGTACCTTGGCTTGTGGGTGAACTCGTCTGAGATGGACATTAAGGTCAGGAAAGGCCTAGCTTGGAAAGCACTCAGCAGCATGACAGATGTTTGGCGATCAAATCTATCTAGACAGCTAAAGCTTTGTTTTTTTCTCAGCTACTGTTGAATCTGTTTTGCTTTATGGTTGTGAGGGTTGGACACTCACAACTGCATTGGATTAATCCCTAAAGCCTGGTGCACGCAGGCGATTTTCCATTGCTTGGTCGTGCAACTTTTTAACGCAAGCGAAAAATTGCTTCGTGTCCGGATATTTGCGACGGCGATTTTTTGTTGCTTGCGGCAGATCGCAGGTATCAAACATGCTTGATATTCTGCAACAAAAAAATTGCCAGTCGCTGACTTGTTGCAGACATATCTCCGTGTGTGTGTGTCTTTGCGATAACAAAGTGATCACCTCCAAAGGCTAAGCCAATTCCCGCCCGCAAAGTAGTCACGTGATTTCCATGTGACTTGCATCCCCCTCCCCAAATCGCCTACTGGTCGCAGATGCCATGCACATGCAGCTACCTAAGAGGGGAAACTTGCATCCAAAAATTGCGACGAGAAGTTGCCCGTGTGTTCCGGGTTTAAATGGCACCTACACGTGCATGCTCCATAGGGTACTTAACATCAGCTGGAAAGACCATATCACCAATTCTGAGCTTTACAGTGACATCCTCCATATCTCAGACAAAATCAGCTACAGGAGGCTTGGCCTTGTTTTGTCATTGCTCTCGCCACCCTGATCTTCCCACAAGTCAGCTGGTGCTGTGGCGCCCAGCCCATGGCCATCTGAGGAGGGGCCGCCTTCCTGCTACCTTTCTAGACATGCTAATGAGGGACATTGGGGCTCAGAGTCTCTCTGAACTAACATCATGCATCAGCAATCGTGATAACTGGGCCACCAGATGTATAGCTTGGCTGAGGCTGCATTGATGATGATGATGATGATGATGATGATGTGATTTATCGAGCCCTCTGTTGCCTATGAAGGGAATTACAAATAAAGTTAAAAAAATACCTCAAGCTTTTTTTGTTTTGTTTTTTGTTCCTGCAACTGACCCCACTCCATCTGTCACAACCTGATACACTATGTTTTCTTGGTGGATTTTAAGGAAAAGCTGTACAGATCTGTTATGGCTGGAAGCCAATGTCCGGGCTGGAAAAACTTTTACCAAAAGCTTGAAATGAACGAACCAGCCAGATCCAGTGCAACACAACAACACTGTTTGTTATATTTTAAGGTATATTTTAAAATTCTATAAATTTTATATGCTTAGATTTACTTTAGCCCTGTGATGACCTGACGACTTGTCCAGGGTGTACCCCGCCTCTCGCCCATAGTCAGCTAGGATAGGCTCCAGCATGCCTGCGACCCTGTAGGACAGGATAAGTGGCTGCAGGTGATGGATGGATGGATGGATTTACTTTAAAAATTACAAACTGCACCTTTAAAGTCAACAACAGAGTCAAATCTCAGTCGTAAGGATTAAAACCTAAGGATCCAGAGGCTTGATTTAAATTAAAGTGTACTGCTGTGTTTTCACTGGATCCGTCCGATGTATCTCATAAGAACAAAGACTCTACAATTTGACTAAGCTAGCCAAATGAGTTTAGAGTGAAGCAATTTAGCAATTAAGCACCTCTCATAATAAACGTGTGTTTAAGTGACTTACTTATTAGTACAGTCCACTGACCTAATGACAAACACATACAAGTGCTGTGGTATCTTTAACTGTCCTCAGTGGCTTTTAGTTTATTGCTCATAGCTCAACTCTTACACTACAAGCTGGTTCCATGAATGAAAGATAGATAAAGAGAGACATGTAAACACACACACACACACACACACACACACACACACACACACACACACACACACACACAATAATAATAAGCTGATTAATGTCAAATCATGGCTTCATGAATTTAATATGAGATGTGTGTCATGTCCCACTTTGTCTCTGCAACTCATCAGTCATAGCTGCATTTGATACCCCCTTTTTTTTTCCTTTTTCACTTCAGTTTGACACATTTATTCCTGCTGTGTAAACAGAATTGCTGCTGCAGATAGCAAAAATCACCTCGTTGTCATTTATGCATGCCTATTGCACATGTTCCCTAATCAAACAAGCAAACTTACACAGGACTTGTCTGCACTGGTCAAGCATGCTACATCTGTGCTCCTCTTAGGCATTATAATACTGTATCTGTCACACGGCAGGCATTAACATGCAAATGTAATGTATATTGTGGTTGTGTCGATATGTCTAAACTCCATATATCAATTCCGCATTTCATCATTACTTCTGTTTAATGTCTTAGTTTGAGAAGTAATGGTGGAACCGTTCCTGTATGAAGGCACTCAGCTTTCTGAACTGCTATCCTCATGAAATATTAAGACAAGATAGAACACAGGCCTCATTAGATTATCCTAGCAGAAAAAAAGTTACTCAAGCTATAAAAACAAGCAGCAAGCCATAATGGCCATGCCAGCACACAGAGGTTATACAACCATTCTTCTGTGATTGTATTTCTTCTATGTTCAAAGTCAGATTATCAAGCACATGTCATTTTGCTCCGATGGTATTAGATCTCCTGTAGTTTAAGCAATAAGCCGACAGGCGATCTAGATAGATAGTACATCATTCATTCTGAGGAGTGTTTGTATTTGAAGAATAAAACCCCAAAGCAGAATATGGATAAAAGCTCTGAAATTAATTACTCAATGAGTTACATAAAATACAAAAACATAATCCATTATGTCGAGTCCTTGTGCCACGGTGACTTCCCTAACCCTCTCTGGTGCACTTGACATGAAACATCACCAATGTTCTGCCGCAAACAGACACATCAAGGTATTGCTCTTAAACGTGATCATAGAACATATTAGACACTCCATTTTGTGGCGTGTGCTGCCGTGGTTTGTGCATAAATGCTGAGACTGTACACTCTACGCAAATCAGTGTATATGTAAAGTGAAAATGCAAATTGAGATTTAGCTGGTGCATGTTAGTCAGACAGGTTATCTAAAAGCTGGATGTATTAATGAAGGGTGAGTGTGAGTCATTAGGTTGACTCCAATTAATGGTGTGCGACATTTCATTACACACTAAAAGCAGTCATCATTCAGATCAATTAATGCACGAATATATGATTTACAAATTCAAGTATGAGGCTTTAATAAATAAAATATAATGAATTGTGCATGTTAAATATCTTTAAAAATGTCTTTTATGCACACGTATAGAAACATCAGAAGCGTATCAGTGAACGTATGAACACACACACACACACAGAGTAAGTGATAACTGTCACAGCTATATCCTTCTGTATGGAATGGTGTTTAATCCTAAATTCATGCTTAGTGATCCAACACATTTCAGTGCATGATTCTGCACATAAACACATCCACATGGGGGGGGGGGGCAGTACTGCAGCAGTACCAATGTGTTCATGGTTTTTTTGGGTTGCAGTAAGAGTAAAATGAGGCAACAGCAGGTGGCAGGTAGCATTACACTCTAAACAGCATGCATGAGTAGCATCGTGAGCTGAACAAAGTGTTCTTACCTTGCAAGATGTTCAGTGTCAGTGGGAAAATGTTGCACAATCAGTCCACATGTCAGTATGGAGAGATCATTCACACACAGCATCCTCAGCAGAGAGAGAGAGAGAGAGAGAGAGAGAGTGGGTGGGAAGGAGAGATGGCACAAAAATGGAAGGATGATGCAGAACGGATGGATGCTGCTTGCAGGTTTGAGTAAAATGCAGTAACAGTGCCACCACATGTTCACAGTGGGAATCAGGAACACAACTCCTTTTGTATTTGTCAGTTTCCTCTTGTTGTCAAGTTTTGTTGTTGTTTACATATACCTACTCATGGCACTATATTTCATAAATTGATCCATAAACTGCAACAACTGTTATAACGCCAAAAGTATGTGGACACGACCATCACACCCAAATGTGGCTCTTCCTCAAACTGTTGCCTGAAAGTTCTAAACACACAATTGTATAGAATGTCTTCGTATGTTGTAGCATTAAGATTTTTCCTTCACTGGACCGAAGAGGCCCAAACCTGTTCCGCCACGAAATTGTCCCTGAGCACAAACCAAAGTCCATAAAGACATGGTTTGCCAAGGTTCTAGTGAAAGAATCTCAAGTGGCCTGCACAGAGGCCTGAACTTCAGCATGAAGTGGAATGCCAACTGCACCCCCTTTGGGATGAAATGGAATGCCAACTGCATCCCCTTTGGGATGAAGTGGAATGCCAACTGCACACCAGGCCTCCTCACCCATCACTTATACTCTTGTGGCTGAATGGACCACAGCCACACTCCAAAGTCGAGTGGAAAGGCATCCCAGAAGAGTGAACTGCTGTTATAGCATCCAAGGGTGTGTGTGGGACCATCCATCCATTATCTATACTGCTTATCTGTCAGGTTGGCAGGGGAAGCCGGAACCAATTCCAGCTGACTTTGGGTGAGAGGCGAGGTACACCCTGGACAAGTTGCCAATGCATCACAGAGCTAACACAGAGACAAGCAACCATTCACACATATGGGAAATTTAATCCACATGTCTTTGGGAGGAAACTGGAGCACCTGGAAGAAACACACACAGGCAGAACATTCAAACTCCACACAGAAAGGCCCGCTATTCATGATGTTCAAACCCAGAACCGTTTTGTTGTGAGGCAATAGTGCTAACCACTGCGCCATGTAGGGGACCAACTCCATGTTAATGTTCATGCTATGGGAATGGGTCCATACTGTTTGGGTGCGATGTGATGTTCAGGTACTTTTAGCCATATATGGGTAAAAGTATAGTATAGTCATATAGTAGCATATGAGCTGATAGCCTAATAGTAGGCTCACGCTGATCAAGTCGCACGCGCTCTTCACTAAGAATTGTATTTACCAACGAACTCGATTTCGCGCATTATCACACGCGCAAAAGTATTTCTCTGTGCGCGCACATAATGCATTCTTTGCTTGTGTGGAACCGGAAGCATACAATTGCACTCGTTTTGTTTATTTTTGCTTGGAGTGGTATGCTCGTGCCGCAGCAAAGCAACTGGCAAGTAAAAGCTCTTCATAACTTAACGGTGAGTCATCAGCTTGTACAGCAAGAGATCTACCCTGTCTACACAGCGAAGGCCGGAAAGAAGAAAGAACCCAAACACTTGGTCAACATCTTGCCTTGTCAATATGTAAGAGCTGGCCTTGTCTTATCTCACCAAGCCTTATTGTCCTTGTTACTGGTACCCCTCTCGAACGATGTACAACTAAACCCAGGCCCAGCTCCAAAGGGAATTGTGTGCAGTTTTTGCACAAGAACCATCAGAAAAAATCAAGCGCTCATCACTTGTGCGTCGTGCCGGTTTGAGTTTCATATTAAGTGTATTGGTGAAAGATACAGTGAAACAAAATGCTGCTCATCATGCGCTCCGCCGCGTCTTACTACTCTACCTGCTGATGTGCCAGAGACTCCGCTTTTAGCGCCTAAAATGTCACTCTCAAAGAGGGGTCTCAGAATCTGTCACTGGAATGTTCGAAGCCTTAATGATGAGAAGTTTCAGGAAATTAGGTCATTGCTGGAAAGTCAGCCACCTTCGCTAGACATACTGGTGATAACGGAAACGTGGCTCAATGAGAATAGATCTGACGCGGAAATTGCGGTCTCTGGTTATCGGACTGAGCGCAAAGATCGAACTGGGAAAATTGGTGGTGGCGTTCTCATGTACATCTCGTGCAATCTTGATTATACAAGAGCCAGAAATCTAGAGCGGGACGATTTGGAACTTTTGTGCATCAGCCTTATTCCATACAAATCGAACTGTCCACTTCACGTTGTGGGTATTTATCGCCCTGAAGAACACTCTGATCAAGACAGCAAGATTGAAGACGCTCTGGAGCAATTATACATCACGAACAAGGAGGTGATTATTCTTGGCGACATGAACATCAACGCGCTAGACAAGAAAGGATTCTGCAAACATCGGCTTATTAAACACACTACCAACCTCGGCTTTCAGCAGTTGATTTCAAAAGTGACTCGACCCGCAAGCAAGTCCTGCTTGGACCACGTCTACACAAACCGACCGCAGCACATCGAAAAATCTGAAGTCTTTGAGATTGGTCTATCCGATCATCTCCCAGTGGGTATTGTCAGGAAGTATGCTAAACAGAGGAAAGAATCAACTCATCAACACATCACTTTTCGGTCGTACAAGAAATTCGATCAAGAGGCTTTCCGTGAAGACCTGGAAAATGCACCTTGGAATGTGTTGGATATATATGATCACCCTGATGACACCCTGGACTTCTTCAATAAGACACTCCTGTCTATCGCTGATATTCATGCACCTATGGTCACGAAACACGTTAAGAGGAAATCGCAGCCCCCGTGGATGACTCCAAATGTCTACAGTATGATAAGACTTAGAGATGTTCTACTTAAGAGAGCCCGTCGCTCCGAAAATCTTGCTGACTGGGAGGCTTTTTGGCAACAACGAAATCTTGCCTTTAGATCTATCCGCGAAGCAAAAAGTGCATACTTTAGTGAGGCGTTAGAGAAGAGTCAAAGTCCTAAAGAGTATTGGAAACATCTAAAATACGCTATGGGATCCAACAAGAAAGCCCAGGTAACCAAAATAAGAGACACTGATGGAGCTATTACTCAAGATCCTGTAAGAGTGGCAGATATTTTTAATATATTTTTCACTTCAGTTGCCAATAGCTACAGAACCTCGAACAGTAGTGGACTCACAAGCTCTTGGCTCGAACCTCTGACTAAGTTTGTCAGTGACCGCGTCCCAACAACGACTGAATATACCATTCCAGAAATTGTACCGGACTTTGTAAGAAATTACCTAAACCACCTGGATGTGTCAAAATCTACTGGTCTCGATGGCATCAGCGCTAATCTTCTGCGAGCTGCTTCTCCTTCTGTCGCCGCACCGCTAGCAAAGATAATCAACTTGAGCATAAGGAAGTCAATCTTTCCCGCCGTTTGGAAGCTGGCAAAAGTAACACCTGTGTACAAAGCGGAGGACCACCTTGAAGTTAGCAACTACAGGCCAATTAGTATTCTGCCAATTCTTTCAAAGGTACTGGAGAGACACGTTCATATGACACTTTACAAGTTCTTATCTGACCACAATCTTTTGAGCAAATCACAGTCAGGATTCAGAACACACCATTCCTGTGAAACCTCTATGATCGGTCTTATCGATACATTGCTCACAAATATGGATAATGGCCTCATCTCTGGGCTGGTATTGGTCGACTTCAGGAAAGCCTTCGACCTGGTGGATTATAATATACTTTTACAGAAACTCTCCGTCTATAAGATCTCTCCATCCTCTAAAGAATGGTTCAAGTCATACCTGCAAAACCGAGAACAGAAAGTCTCAATTGCTAATAAGCTCTCTAGTTCCCTTCAAGTAACATCTGGCGTTCCACAAGGATCAATTCTTGGACCTCTTCTCTTTATTATTTTTGTCAACGACATCCCTTTATTGACGCAAAGATCTTCAATTGTGATTTATGCTGATGACACCACGCTAGTATCAACAGGTCAGGCGGTGCAAGACATTGAAGAAACCTTGAGTGCAGAGCTGGAGGTAGTTGATGGCTGGGCAAAAGCTAATAACATGGCACTAAATTGCGGAAAGACCAAATCCATGATTGTATGCAGCAGACCCAAACTACAGGAACTACAAAAGGAGAACATCAGACTTGATATCAAAGTAGCGGGGAAGAACATTGAGCATGTATCATCAGCCAAGCTGCTTGGTCTTTACATCGACGAGACATTATCATGGGACAAGCATATTGAGTATATTAGCAAAAAACTGAATAAGCGACTTGGGCTTTTAATACGAACAAAGAAATTCTGACCCATGAGTGCGTGGAAAACATTTTACGACACACTGATACAGCCCAGAAACGAGGAGCACGAGTAATTATGGATGCAGCAAAATTTGAACTTTCAAGACCGTTATTTGAGTCCCTTAAGATGGAGACCTTTGAAATACGTGTCAAGAGACAAAAATGTCTCTTGACTTACAAAGCACTAAATGGACTTTCACCATTGTATCTAAGCATCAATGAAGAAGAAATATTGCCAAGAAAATAAAAACAATACTCATATAGTAGCAAACTCAGTTTCAGCACAAGTTTACTGAGGCTGTAACAGATAACAAAATCCACCAGGTTTTATCAGAACAGTGAATTCTAATGAACATAGCAGCATCTGTATAATCATCGTGGCACAGACAAACCCGGCACACAATCCAACACTATGAAATAAAACTTGATCTAACAAATGGTAGACATTAAAATAATATAGCCAAGGGGGCATGATGGGTATGCAAATTAGTGTTTGAGTACAGCCGCACAGCCAGGCTTCACTGCCTCTGTTCTCAGTAAGTGCTTTATCCTGGTCAGGGTCATGCTGGATCGGGAGCCTATCCCAGGAACACTTGGTATGAGGGGAAAATTCACCCCAGATGGGACAGTCCATCACAAGGTACCATGCACAATTCAGACATCCATTCACACTGATGGGGCAATTTTTCTTAGCCAATCCACCAATGGGCATGTTTTTGGAAGGTCAGAGAAAATCGGAGTACCCAGTGGTAAGCCACTTGCTGGAATATTAATTTCCCTGAGGGAACCCTCCCAAAGGGATCAATAAAGTTTTATCTAATCTAATCTAACTTAAACAGAGGAAGAACATGCAGAACAACTCTATACCAACAGAAAGCTGAACTCAAGATCGAATCCAAGACCCTGAATGTGCAAGGAGGCAATGCTACCCTGCTGATTGCTTTTGCCCAGCAACACTATAATAGTACCATTATCAATATTGGTATACAGTGGTGCTTGAAAGTTTGTGAACCCTTTAGAATTTTCTATATTTCTGCATAAATATGACCTTAAACATCATCAGATTTTCACAC
>JAODVO010000009.1:22254963-22265342 GCA_025400055.1 Notarius lentiginosus
CGCCGGCCACGGGGCTCGAACCCGGACCTTCTTGCTGTGAGGCGACAGCGCTAACCACTACACCACCGTGCCGCCCGACATGAAAATCTTCTGTATAAAAATGTTACGTTATATATTTTTACACAACTGTTACATGTAATATTTGCATTAACTCATAAGAAGAGTGAGCTTTATAAGTTTTGCGTATTGTCTCTGAAGCTGAAATACACTGAGTTTTTGGTTTTGATGTTTGATATTTTGTGTCATAATCATTACGTGACACACCATAATTACACTGAGCTACAAAATCAGTTGTCATCACTAGTGTTGTAGTATTTGAGACCAGTCCTGTGATTGGATGTAAAACCTCCTGCTTCAAATGTGAACAGTAGCGTGACTCGTTGCTAATTTTACATTTTTCTTCCTGTTAACGGCTATCAGCCCTCCCCACCCCCTTTCCCACACACTGGTCTGGTCCTGGTCTTGACTTGGTCCCACCCTGCATTGGTCTTGGTCTTGATTTGATCTCAACCCCTCAAAGTCTTGGTCTTGATACACTTTGGTATTGGTTGTGACTTGGTCTCGATTTAGATGGTCTTGACTACAACACTAGTCATCACATTCTACTGTACATCAGCCCCAAAAGTGTAATAATACATTCTTAGGTCAACAAAGTTATATATGGTATCATTACATTCCAATACACTATTAGCTTCGGTGGCAGGATCCAAAGTGGTGTCCAGGGTCTCCAGTTTGAGCATAAACTTAGGTTATTATCTGAGTTCCAAATGCTCTTCCTGTGTATATGTTTTCTTTGGGTCTTCTGGTAGATTAAAAGTCCAGTTTGCCTCTAGACATCAATGTGAGTGTGTGAATATGTGTGTGTGTGTGGTGCCCTATGATGGCCTGAGGTTCCATCCAGAGTGTCAGTGTTGCTGAGATCCACTGACCAGGATAAAGTACTTACTGGAGATACATGAATGAAGTAATGAAATATGTCATTTTAATATCAGATGACATATGTTGGATTAAGCCACATATTTATGTTTATGTACTGTATATAGGTTTAAACCAGTTATCATGGAATGCAAGGTGTCATGTTGCCTCATTAACACTACCCTAGTAAAGTCTCAGATAAACAAACTTTCTTGGAATATCATGTCAAGTCTATTTTTTTTTGTTCAGTTGCAAGTCACACAGCAAAAATAAGCTGAAATGAAAAAAAAGAACAAATATTTATGCAAAACAAATACAGTTCGATTAAAAGCATTTGCGTTCTAGTGCATGCTGAGACCTATTGTTATTCTTCTCAGGAATTGGCAAGCATTTTCTGCCCACAGCAAGGAGAATTGTATCATGGAGTCTGACTATGTCAACACTATTACATTCCGACACCACAAATGGAGTCGTAGATTAATAACCTAAATGTAAAAGGGAACATGGGAAGGGCATAGGTACGGGAGAGATTAACAACTGTCAAAAACAATGAATCTTTAAACGATATGCCAGCACCCTTTCTCACAGCAGACTGAGTAATGTGAGCTGCATAGCCCTGTAGGCTCGGATCCAAACTATTGTCCAAAGACACTAGTCCTTTAAATCCTTAGCAGGAAGACGTCATATTGATGATCAACTCTTTATGGCAATATAGCATTATAGTGTTATATCATTGTCTTGTCACTTCCAGAAATATCTCATGTCAAAAATCATTGAGCAGAATAGATAATGCTTTTATAATTAGCAAAGCTGTGCCTAATGCATATCTCCTTTGCTCTTAGTTGTTGGAGTATGTGGGTTGTGAGGGTGTAAGAAAGTCCTTGGAACTATGATGATAGATCCTATTGTGCTATTCTTTTGTCACATTCCAGCATGACGCTAACTTTAGTGTCATTTCATTCTTTAGGCTCACTTCATCCTTTGATGTTCCGTGTTCGCACTGACTCTGAAAGGTTGAACTTAATTATTCAGCAGGCTTTGCAAAGAACTCTATGCAGATGGTGCATGCTGGAAAATATCAGCATTATGCTCCTCTTCACCAAGTATATATGGCAGAAATGCATACAAAACAGAAGGCCTGGCATAATGAAAGGACAAGACATATGCATTCAAGCACAAGTTCTTTTCAGTGTCTGACAGAAAGAAGAACACAATGTCAAGAAAGAAATACCACTTAAATGTAAACAGAGCTAGATTAAAGGAGTGTATCTATAGAACAGCATATTCTGCTTTTCCAATCTGCCTGACTATGTTCTCTCTCTCTCTCTCTCTCTCTCTCTATCTATCTATCTATCTTCTCTCCTTTTTCAGAGGCGGCAACGAAAAACAAAGCAAAAGGTGAGTTGTCTTGTTGTCTTCCGTGTCTTTGCAGCCTGATGATTTATGTCGAACACAGTTCCCAATAAACTATGCTCCAATCAGACTCCTCTTATCTCCCGAAGGAGCTCGGGTGCATTTACATAGCATCTGTCAGCTAGAAGACAAACCAGGGATGTTTGATAAATTGACCTGAGGAAATGCCTTTATGAACCATATCAGCTGTTTTCACTTTTCTGGGCTTATAAATAACCTGGTGGCCAGTGTTAGGAGAATGTCTGCGGATTCACAATGAAAATCAGTGTGGAAGCCTAGAAGACTGGATTCTAATCTTTTTCACTGTAGCACTATTTGGATAGACTTAATTATAGACTCTGCAAATCTTTTTTAGGATGTCAGCAACTAGACTATCATGTGATTCTCAGAAAATGCAAAAGGTTTATATTTGATGATGTTGAGTAGGTCATTTAAACAAAGGTGAAACAACATCTTGCCTGGGCACCTGGGATAAGCAAATTTTATGTCTGGATGATTTATTTATTTATTTTTTCATAGTAGCATGGCACATAATGCACCTCAAGCTACTCATTTTATGACCAATCAGGAACATGCTCGCTAGCTAGCTAAATAAATAAATAAATAAATAAATAAATTTCGACACAAAGATATTGAGAGAAAGCAAAGGTGCTTGCCAGACTGCAATAATATATTTAATATACAATGTGAGGACGGAAATGTTATAGTCAGGGACTTGATGTCTTTTTGTCAATGTTGCAAACACAATGTGCTTCATTAGAAATCTTGCCGAAAAAGGATAATGAGTATATATTATAGCATACTTATTTGTTTCCCTTAGTCTGTATTAACGCATTTAATTAGCAAACTATCTCACCATAAGTTATAGCTACTATTTTTATCTTAGTCAACTTCTGGGCAATTGGGAAGTACACACTGAAACTTGCCTGGTGCACTAGCTGATAAATTTATGATTTGTCCACCCTTGAAAAAATACACACAGACAGACAGCCATCTGTTGATAAGTTGTAAAGAATGGTTTCATAACTGTCTATGGACAAGCTTCTTGAATGTTTCTTGAATCTAAATTGGACTGTCCGAATAAAATGTTTCCTTTCTGGCTCAGCCTTTGGCTGAAGCCTATAGAGGCACCTGTCTGTATGTGTACGTTTAACCAAGTTTGAGCGTGTTTAAGAATGTAATTGGCGTGCCAGCCTCAGGTAGCGATTCCACAATCACGGTGTGGTGCCACTACGTACTGACTATTAGGCTTGTAGTACTCAAATCCAGGACTCTGATCCAAGTCTGACTCATAAGGACATGTGACTTGACTTGGACTTCAGCACTGATGACTCGGACTTGAACTCGGACTCGTGCATTAATTGCATTCGGATTCGTAAATTGGAGACGAGGACTCTGATTTTTTTTTTGTAATATGCCATAATAATTTGGCATAAGATATTTATATTGACATTAATTTTGTACTAATTTTGTGCAAGTGTCACACCTGTGCGCCTTGGCACATGCATCCGATATACTCTCGGGCGCGCTCTGGACAGTGCGCATGCCAAGCCGACTCTTGCATGTGTGCCGTAAATGACTCGCACCTGCACAGGATTAAGGCGCAATCAGCGCGCCAATATAAAAACTGTGAAAACATACTTTGCGAAGTATTGAGTTGCGCCCCTGACACATTACTGAGCCTTATTTCCTTGTTTGGTTTCCTGATCCCGGATTTCCTGTTTCTCGCCTTTGATTCTGCCAAGTCTACAATAGCCTGTTTGTGCCTTGCTCGACCTGTTGCCTGTTTCACTGTTTTACGATTTTGCCTGCCATTCTGAATTGTTTACCTGTCTTCACTTGTATTAATAAACACACTTCCTGCACTTCACTTACATCCGTCTCCTAACCATCTCTGACAGAATACTTCACACTCCCTGGCAAAGAGAATGCACATTCACCTGTTTATACGTCATGTTCAGGAACAAACTAATGTTAATGACGCTAAAACAGCCACCGTCAAATGGTGCAGTTGGAGTCTTGTTCTCGGACTCAACTCAGATCAATAGTGGACTCAACTCGAAATTTTTTTTTAATGACTTGGACTTTACTTGGAGTTGAACACTGGGGACTCGAGACTGGACTCGGACTCGAGGTTTAGTGACTCGACTACAACAATGAATTCAGTACATAATAAAACCTCAGTGCTTATTTAACTCTAACAACATCCACTCCAGTATACTGTAATTAACTGCCATTTTGAATTTTCAATAGTACAACTGTGTTAAGTATAGATGAGTAGATCAGTTAAATGAAAGCTATATACTTTTAAATACATGTGCAGTAGTCATCATACATAGCTATATGGCGTGGGTGGCAATGACAATATACAGTATTTCACATCTCCATTCTAACTTTTTAATTAAAAAAATGTCTATTAATAGAAAATAATTCTTCAAGTCTCCAGAGACCTATGAACTCTACATAACCTGTCAGTTGCTTGTTCAATTCACAAGCACTTTTTCTTTAGATAAGACATCAAATGAACCAAAACCTGGAAAGCTTTAATTAAATTGAGGCCTTGCAATAGTGATTGCTCCTGGGGCCCATTCTTTATACATCACTTAACAAATCCAAGGCAAAATGACGTATTTACTCTTTAAAAAAAATATTAAATACACCTGAGAACTGATTAGAACTTAAGTTGCTTGAGATAACTGTGTACTCCCATTTGTCTGGAAAGGGCAGATACTGTATATTGAGACTCAAAACCATGATCAATGAGTACTGAAGCCTGGAGATGCCATTCAGATTGCTCCTTTTTTCTTGTGTGTAATGTAGTAAAGCATGCACATTTTAGTTGAATGGTAGGTATACACTGTGTAATTTTGGGCTGTCCCAGACAAAAGATGACCAACTTGAAAGAAACGTGGCGATATCTTTGGTTGTGACGCCAAAATGGTGGTCCTATGTCACATTGTAAGAGAAGTTCAAAGATGGCCTTTGTCATGGTCTTATGACCAAAGATAACCTGGGACAAAATTCTGATAGCGTCAGAAATTTAGGATGACAATTTCACAATGTAACTGCTGCTACGATCTACGTCTACTAACCAACCAATAGGAATGAAGCATGAAATGACGCACTGATCAGCGCGACACTGCCACCAAACCTCAATGCTCAACTCTTGCTTAATTTCATTGTTCACCACTATAGCGGCACAGATGGATGATGCACGCTGATGTATATTGTTATTATTCTTGTATATTGGCTTGCATTCTAAGCCCCTATTCAGTAGGTATTATCATTGTACATTGTACATACATCAAAACTGATGTCATACCCAAGTTTATTAGATGCATGTCACACAGTTTGGCTTGCAATAAACTTATTCAATTGCAGAAATCTCACAATCTGTAGGTACCATAATGTGGTTATGGAATGTTAAATTGGAGTCAGAAAATACACAAAGCACAAAAATCCTGCACAAGCGTTAACTATGAAAATTTGGTTTATTTTTGCTTTTTTTTTTATTAGGCATAGTTCAAGCTCTATTTTTGAATAAACCAATTAAAAAAGCATTTAAAATGTGTATAGTCTTCCTGAAATATGTTGTTGGTGTCAGTGGCAATATATCTTCCATCGCTGTACTAGCACTTTAATTAAAATGTCTATTGATAAGTGGTGAAGACTTATGAACTTAGCTGCTTTTTCAAATCACAGGCACTTTTGCTTTAGATGGGAGCACAATTAATTAACTTAAAGACACACCATAGCAATTGCATGACCTCGATATATTGAGGCTACATTCACATTACAAGTTTCTTGGAGCAATTCCAATCTTTTTCTCAGATTGGATCTGTCCGTCATGCCGGTTTACATCTGGATCTCATATCTGTCTTTAATGTGAACACACCTGTCCCTGAAATGGCCAGCATGTACATATTCCTTGGGTAATTGTTTCAAACTACTCAGTTTCAGTATGTTCTTTCCAGTTTTGCTTGAATCAAATCCCCAAATCCATCCTACTAAATTTACTACAATTGCTGTCCTCCACTATTGGATGATAACGACAGTGACCTGCACATGCATGTTAAAATGTGTTGAGAAAAAGCCACAGAAATGCTGGTCTGACCTTTCTCATTCATCTCACATAGTCATATCTGATATCTAGAACCACACAGGAAAGTGGCTCAGGTCTGGAAAAAATTATTTCTGTGTCACATAAAATCAGATTTGTGGCACTTCAACCAGCCACTGTGAGATATATTTAGTTATAAAGCAGGTACTTTTTCTGTATCTCTAAGTGCACCCCAAATCAAATCTTCTTTACAGCTGCTCCTGAGCAGGTCTGTATTTACAACTTGCTGTCTTGGTGCCACACCCAAGAATAGCTTCAAAGAATGGACTAAACCAGGGTCATGTCAATTCTTCAACATTCCAATCCAGCTAACTCAGTAATCTACATGAAAAAGAATGGCATTCTGTCTATATTTGCCATGTATGACTTTGCTTTGGTTTGGTATCCATGTTCCTCTTAGCTTTATCCCATTTGCACTGTCCTTTAGTTTGTATTGCATCTATAGTTTTTGAGCTTGTTGTCCATGTTTTTAGTTCATCCAGCCATAGGCCAGGTTGGATGAGCTTATGCAATCATGCGTCATCTGTCCGTCATCTGTCATCATCCATCATTGTCATCTGTCCACAATTTACAAAAATCACTACTCCTCCTACAGGATTAATCGGATTTCAGTCAAACTCACATATAATGTTCCCCAGGTGGGTGTGCATAAACGTTGTCAAGATGGTGGTGCCACCTGTCAGATTCATGATTTTATGAGCGTCTGAAATTTTTGGGTGATTCATCACATTAAACGCTACGCTTCCTAAACTGCTGGGACATTTTCACTGAAACTCACCCAGAAGGCTCCAAGGACATATACCAACAAGAGTTGTTCACCAGGTGGCACCACCTACCATGGATGAGGCTACAGAGGGGTCATGTGCAATTTCACGAAAATTGATACTCCTCCTACAGGAGTGATCAGATTTTGATCAAAATCAAATGGAATGTTCCCCAGGTTGGTATGTATTAAAGTTGCCAAGATGGTGGTGCCACCTGTCATATTTAGCATTTTATGGGCGTTTCAAATTTTTGGGTGACTCGTCACACCAAACACAACTGTTCGTAAACTGCTAGGATGTTTTCACTGAAACGCACCCAGAAGATTCTAAAGACATATTCCAACAAGAATTGTTCACCAGGTGGCTCCACCTGCCATGAATGCGGCTACACAGAGGTCAAATGCAATTTCACAAAAATCACTACTCCTCCCACAGGACTGATCGGATTTCAAACTCACACACAACAACAGTAGCCGGTATACGAGCTACAGCCTCACTGAGGCTTTTTTAATTTTTTTCTTTCTGTTTTTCGTTTCCTTTGATCGCCATTTTCAAAAAAAAAATTTTAAACCCTGTATTGATTTTAACCTGTGTAGGCTTCTGTTAATCTTGTCCAAGCATTACGGTCCCCAAATGTCTATTTAAGGGTTAGTACATTGGTAATGGTTTTTCAGTCTTGACTTATCTATGTAATGGGAGAAAACAGTGGACATTTTTTGAAAAAGAACTTCTCTACAATCTGTGTGCACATATTTCCCTACTGCTTTCAGCAAATTGCACCTCATGCTTCTCTAGGGATATGAAAGGAGTTGTGCTGATAAATTGAGTGAAATTGAGCACAGCAGCAGGTCATCCCCAGCAATACAACAAAGGCTCTTTTAGTCGCATGTGGTTGTATGAATAATATATCCATGTTTTCAGGTCTACATAGAGAGGCTTTTTTGAATGAGTCACTGCGAAGATGCCAAGATGAACAACACTAGAGCTAATATACATTTTATTTATTTAGGTATCATTCCTGAGCACAGTAAGATTCTTTAATTTCACAGGTATCGCACGTCTATTTTTAGAAAGCAGTTTTAATTTGACTTTCTGATATTTTTTTTCTCATTCCTGCTGCTAAACTAAACCCATATGATGAAGCCTAAACCTATATGATGAACCAATATGATAGGATAAATCTATCCTACTGGGCTTTCCATTTCATGATTGAATATTGCCAGCACATGTATCTCAGTCCTTCTAGGCAGTAAACAAAGTTATAAATAACTTACAAGCCGAAGATGGAGTCTATAATCATTATTTGTCCACACACTAGTCTAGAAGAATGTCCTATGAAGATTAAAAAAAACAAACAAACATATTCTGGGTAATGAAGAGAATAGACCAGAGATCACAGATAAAGAGAATGAGTCAGTTTTGGCTTCCAAAAACAAACCAGCAATCTTGATCAGGACAAGGATGTTTATATATAATGTTCATATTTGCTTAGCTGAATTATAATCATATCATGTTTTTGATATGCAGGAGGAGAAGCACCATGTGCCCTTCTTTCTCTGTAATTTCACATGAGATTTTGTCTGAAGGCTGCCGCCTTTAACTCTCCTTAAAAGGCTTTTAGCAATGGCCGAAACGATACATTTGGGAAATGTGTCTGGGTCTGTCTCCATGTTAGGGGGTGTCTAAAGTGCTTTTAAACCACTGAGCTATTACAATTCAGCGGTGTGTCATTGCAGTGTCTATGCCCTTCTCTTTAAAGGAGGGAGAAAAGCACTCAAGGGCTTTATTCTAAGAGGCGGGAAATTCATTCCCTGTTCCGCTGATTCTTACCACCCATGGTGATAATTTAGCAAGGAGGATAGTGCATAGCCTTTGCATTAAAAGGGGCATTTGTGTGTCTCTAGCTTTGGATTTTGCGTGTGCATATTTGTGAACAGAATCTGGTTACTCTTTAGTAAGAAACCTCAAATTACGAATATCATGTGGAAAAACCCATCATGTTTATTATACAGTATTGTTGAGAGTTTGGCATGGTGTCATGCCTCACAGCAAGAAGTTTCTAGGTCAACCTTGCAGCTGACAGGGGCTTTTCGGTGTGGAGTTTGCATGTTCTCCTGTGCAGGTTCCTGTAGGTGCTCTGGTTTCCTCCCAGAGCCTAAACACAAGCAGATTAGGTCAAATGGCTACTCTAAATTGCCCATAGGTGTGAATGTGAGTGTGAATGGTTGTTCGTCTCTGTGTATCCCAGCGACAGATTGGCAACCTGCCCAAGGTGCACCCTGCCTCTCACCCAAAGTTGGCTTGGATTAGTTCCAGTTATCTCCACAATCCTCACAGATAAGCGGTATAGATAATGGATGGAAAATGGATGGATTATTGAATATTGGATTAACCAATACATGATAGTACAGCTTGCCATTAAATAATAGGCAACAATTAATATTTTCTTTACAGGCTGTATACTTTTCATTATGTTGCTCACATGTGCGGTTGCCTTGTGTCTAACAAATACATAATTAATCAAATATTAATTCATGCATAAGGTAGATTCCTGGGTAAAATGAGATGTTTGCATTCTTCAGTACTGTCAAGCTGAGATAAATCAAACGCATTCTTGACAAGTCATTAACTTAGATTGATTTATTCTACAGTAGTCATAAGCAACAGTAATGGAGTCTTGGCTCTTATATAATTACCTATGGATTTTCTCATATCTGCCCAAATTGAATTTCAAACAGCTGTCACAAAGTGGGAGAGAGTATACAGAAAAGCACTATTTTATTATGTGTGAAGTGTTTATCTCCAAGTTATGATCTTATTGCGGGATCCTGCTATTAAGGCTGAACGAACTATGATCACATACAAAAATCCATCTTAGCTGCAATTTCCTGTGAAAGCTAGAAAGAGTACATTGGCAGAAGAATAATATTGTGTTCATAACCACTCCGGTGGGAATAAATGAAACCATAAACTACACAAAGCATGAGAGAAATTTGATTTTAACATGAAATCACAAATTTGTAGTAACTGTGACTTTAAACTTGTTGCTTACCATAATGTTCAATTTTGGTGGTAAATCTTCTAATGAGAGCGGCACGGTGGTGTAGTGGTTAGCGCTGTCGCCTCACAGCAAGAAGGTCCGGGTTCGAGCCCCGTGGCCGGCGAGG
>JAODVO010000009.1:22510710-22527177 GCA_025400055.1 Notarius lentiginosus
TCAAATTCAAAATGAGCATATATTTTTCAAAAAACAATAAAATTTCTCAATTTCAACATTTGATATGTTGTCTTTGTACTAGTTTCAATGAAATGTAGGGTTTCTATGATTTTGCAAATTATCACATTCTGTTTTTATTTACAGTTTACACAGTGTCCAAACTTTTTTGGAATTGGGGTTGTAAACAATGATGTATGCTGCCGAGTCTGAACACAAATCGCATTTCATGTCAACCAGTACCCTAACTCAATCATTGTCAGATGCTTCCATTATTTTTAAACATTGTGATATTTCCTGAAATGGTGTGCTTTTTTCAAAACCAGCAATCATGGTAAACATTTTTGAAATATACTTTAAACAACACTAACACTGATTGATTGATGATTTAAAAAAAAAAGTATGCATATAAATGTTTTGAGTAAACATGTGATTATTCAAATTATGCAGGTAAATGCGATATAATTCCAAGTCATATAAATCCAAGTCACAACTACCTGTTCACAGGGAATAAGGACAAAATAAACATGATTTTCTACAGGGGATTAACTCCTAAGCATCAGTAATGACACTTTTTTTTGCCTTTTTTTTTTCTAGGAAGGCCTTGTACTCAGGTTCAAGTTCTAACCCCGGAAAGATCAGCACGTCTCATAAAAGAAGTCCTTGCCACAGCATGGCCTTCCAGAGACTTTTCTGTGCAGTGGTACCCTGGTGATAAAGAGAAGAAGCATCCTTTGGTATCTTGGCTGCAAATGGTTTGGAAACATCTGTATATACATTTTGATGATGACCTTAGTACTTTTGAAGACATGCCTTTGATCCCAAATGTGCCACTTGATGATAGTATAGAATCCTTGGAGCTCCTGCGTCTCAAGACTCCATCTCCTATCATTATTATGAATGAAGATGAGAGCACACGTTCTGAGGACCTGCTGGAAGTCATAAATAAAGTTGGAGGTGTTGTCTTACAAAATTTGGATTCTTGTTTGCAACACCCACTCCTGAAAAATTACATCCATCCATTATCTCCAAGCACTGTGCTACAACTTATGGACAGGATCTCATCCCAGAGACTGGCTAGCCAAGTCTCATCCCTCACTGTCAAACAAAAGGCTGCCCTCAGACGCTTTCTGGCTGGTCTTACAGATGTCACTGAAAAGGAGAAACGTATTATTCAAGACCTTCCTATCTTCATGAAAGTGGGGAAGTTTTCAGACAAAGGTACTCCATCCTTTACTTCCCTGAAAGGAGCTAAAGCACTGCATCATACTGCCAAGCATCCTCCAGATGTCAAATTATCCATTAATGTGGTTGAGAGCAGTGATGAGGCTACAATTCGTCTCATTCGACTGTTAAATATGGAACAAGTTAAAAGCACCGAATGCCTGAAGGTGATTCTTCAGGACATTGAGAGAGGTTTCTACACCAAAGAAGAAATGGAGAGCATCATGCTCTGGACCTTAACTCATTTATCATTTCTCAAAAATGAAAACGTGGCAGTGATCACATGGCTTTCATCTCTTAAGTTCATGTTTTCCTCCTCTGGAGAACCTCTTGCAGCAATGGAATTTTTTGATCCTGAAATGGAGATACTACAGGACCTGTTCTATATGGAGGAAAAGACAAGATTTCCACCAAACGCATACACATCATCTCCTGATGTTCTTCATTCTCTAAGACAAATAGGGCTCAAGAATGAGATGCAACTCACTGAAAAAGATGTACTTCATGTTGCCCGGAAAATTGAAGAGTTACAGGGAAGCACTAATCCAGAATGGGAGTCTCTTCTGAAGAAGGCAACAACACTACTTACTATCCTGAACAAACAACCAAAGTTGGTGAAGTCTTCAGAAACTCAGGCATCCCTCCAAAAATTGAAATGGGTACCAGTCTGCAAGGACAGGCCTTTAAATTATCCCAAGTCTCTTGTCTGGAAGGGAGACTATTGTAATATTTCCTCTCTTTGTGACATGTGCAATATATCTCATGCAGTGCTTGTTGGTTCTTCTGTAACACTGGTGGAGCGAACATCTGCTGGCATGAAAAAAGCCCTGAAGTTATCCATGGAGCCCCAAGTTGACCAAGTGCTCCAACATTTAAAAGCAGTAAATGACTGGCACAGATCCCAAGTATTTACCACAGAGGACTGGTATCAGTTCCAGCAGATCCTTTTTGAAATTTATGGATTCATGCAAGCTCACCTAGAGGATGCAAGAGAAGCAGTGAAGTCTCTGTCTTTTGATTGGGTTTGGACTGGCAAAACATTTGCCTCCCCTGGCATCACAGTCCTAAAGCCTGTTCCAGATTTGGATCTACAACCATACTTGTACTCTCTACCAAAAACCATTGCAAAGTTCCACAAACTTTTCAAATTCTGTGGTTCTGTTGATGAAATTGACCCCATACATGTACTCGAAGTGGTTAAAACAATCAAGAACAGAAGTGAACAAGAAATGACAAAAGAAGAAAGCAAACATAATATCCTACTCCTGATAAACATCTTACGATGGTTGTACAACAATCAAATATCAGTAGATTTTGACATGCAGGTGCCAATTCTTTGCTACAAAGATCCAAGCAAATTGGTCATGAAACCAATTCATGAGTGTGCATACTGTGATATCAAAGTTGATGATTTGAACGACTTACTTGAGGACACCTCAGAGCCAATCATCCTTGTACATGATGATATTCCCATGAAAACTGCAGAGTGGTTAAGAGTTCCATGTTTGAGCACAAGACTGATAAACCCAGAGAACCTTGGCTTTGAACAATCAGGTCAGAGGGAGCCTCTAACAGTGAGAATAAAAAACATTCTCGAGGAATATCCATCTGTTGCAGATATATTTAAAGAGCTCCTGCAAAATGCTGATGATGCAAATGCTACTGAGTGCAGTTTTCTGATTGACATGAGAAAAAATCTTGATATACGAGAAAACCTCCTGGACCCTGGAATGATTGTCTGTCATGGCCCTTCTTTGTGGTCATTTAACAATGCCGTTTTCTCTGACACGGACTTCCTCAATATAACAAGACTGGGTGGATCCATGAAAAGATGTGAAGCAGACAAAGTAGGTAAATTTGGATTAGGGTTCAACTCCGTTTATCATGTGACAGACATACCTATTATCATGAGCAGAGAATTTATGATTATGTTTGACCCAAACATCAATCACATTAGCAAACACATCAGGGACAAATCAAATCCAGGCATCAGAATCAACTGGAGTAAACAGCAAAAAAGACTGAGGAAGTTTCCTAACCAGTTCAAGCCTTTTGTTAATGTCTTCAACTGCCAGCTTCCTCTGTCACAAGAGTCTCCCTACAAGTATGATGGAACTCTCTTCAGACTTCCATTCAGAACAGAACATGAAGCAGCAGTAAGTGAAATTAGCAGTATATACTACAACACCACTGATATATATTCACTTGTTGATGAGTTCAGCATCTGTGGACATCGGCTGATTCTTTTCACTCAGCATGTTGGGACAATGGTCCTGAAGTACTTGAAATCTGAGGAGTCAAATCCTGCTGCTGCACAGGATGTAGTCACAATAAACAAAAGTGTGTGGTCTTCCAAAGCAACATATGGCCCTCTCAGTATTCTGAAATCTGCAGCCAAAGTTATGAAAAAAGTGTCAACCACCAACAAAGTACCTGCTGACATTCCTAAATCTGGCTGCATCATCAGAATTGTGGTAGAGGAGTACCACAATGTGTTCAGACGTATTCTTGATTTACAGTCTCCACTTTTCAGAGGTTCAGAAGAGGATCCATCTGCATACTTCGAGATGGCCGCTAAAGGCTCTCAAACCAAGAGACTTACTGATGAAATTCCTCAGAAGGGCATTGAAACCACAACCTGGCTCATCTCTTCATGCATGGATGTGAGCGAAGCACTGAAGTTTTCTCTGAGTGAAAGTGGAAAACGACTAGGATTGGTGCCATGTGGGGGTATAGCAGTTCTGCTCTCTGAAGAAGAAAATCGAAAGTGGACACTGCGGACAAGTTCAAGCCCAATCGGAGAGGTGTTCTGTTATTTACCTCTCAGAATAAAAACTGGACTACCAGTACACATAAATGGATGTTTTGCAGTTACGTCAAATCGGAAGGAAATATGGAAGACAGACACAAAAGGACAATGGAACTCCATTTTCATGAGACATGTGATTGTGCAGGCATACATGGCTGCACTTAATATGCTGCGTACTATGTCAGAAAATGGGGAACTCCTTGAATATCACTATTACGCAGCTTGGCCTGATCCGGGAGTTGTGCATGATGATTTTAACTTGATTTGCCAAGGAGTATATCAAGAAATTGCCAAAGGTCAAGATGAAGAGAACGCAAAAGTCTTCTCAGATGGCAAAACCTGGGTGTCAATTAAGTACATTAGGTTCTTGGATGACGCATTGCTCTGCAAGCCTGATGTTGGACCTGCTGCCTTTAAAATATTCATGAAATATTTGAAAAAGTGTGGCTCCCAAAATCTGTGTGCTGTTGAGCTACCAGACTGGGTCAAAGAAGGCTTTGATGATGCTGGCTGTAAAGGGAAACTGATGGAGAACACTTTCACAGAGAAACAGTTCTTCACAGATGTATTTTTTCCCCATGTACAAGATATAGACAAAGACCTTCGTGACCCCCTGATGCATTATGTCCTCAATGAAAAGTTGGAGGATTTTGCAACTGTCCTAAGAGAAACCCCATGCATTCCTTGCTCAGGATCATCACACAGTCTTGTTCTGCCATCTCGACTGATACATCCAGAAGGAAGAGTTGCTAAACTTTACAACAGTGAAGACGGGCGATTCCCTGAAGGAAGTGTGAAAGACTATTTGAATCCTGTATGCTTGGTGAAGTTAGTACAGTTGGGTATGGTAAAAGATGACCTTTCCTGGGAAGACCTGACAGAACGTGCTGAATCTGTTATAGCTCTTAATGAAGTTGATCATACTGCTGCATGCCAAAGGAGCAGTATACTGCTTAGTTTGATTGATGAAAAACTAAAAATGAGAGACCCATGTGCAAATGAATATGTTACAAAATTACAAGACATCAGTTTCCTTCCGTTCTTGACAAAACCTGCTGGCTTTTCACTCCCCTGGTATGGAAATAATTTCCCCCAGTCAGCAATGTTTTCTGCAACAGAACTTTTCACAACAGACCATCAAGACACCGTGTGTTTGATGAAGCCAATCCTGAATGAAAACTCTCCGTCGTTTAAAGGCTGTGGCCCCATGTCTCTGGCTGTGAAAGACTATCTTGGACTGATAAAAAAGCCATCTGTTGGGTTAGTCATCTGTCAACTCAAAGAACTCTCAAAGTCATTTGATGGTGTCACGCTGTATCAAGAAAACATAACGAATGCTTGCTACAGATACCTATATGAAGAGATGATGCAGTCCAAAGATGCTAAGGAAGAAATTATGGAGGAGCTGAAAACATTTTGCTCAATTCTCGTAGAGAACACGTATGTAAATCCATCAAAAGTGGCATTTCATTTGAATTTTGATGCAGCTCCATATCTATACCAACTTCCTAACAAATATAGAAACAGTTGCCGTGAGCTTTTTGAAACTCTGGGGGTTCTTTCACACTTCACTGTTGAAAACTTCTCAGCTGTTCTCGAACTTATCAAAAATGAATGTGGGAGAAGATGTCTCTCAGAGGATAACTTTCAGCTGTGTCGTAGAATCATCAGTGAAGGAATATGGAGTTTAATTCGAGACAAAAATCAGGAGTTCTGCCAAAGCAACTATGGGCAGATACTTTTACCTGATAGCAAGCTCACTTTGCAACAGTCTAGGTCATTGTGCTACAATGACTGCCCTTGGATAAAGGTCAGAGATACAACTGTGAAGTATTGTCATGGAGATATCCCAAGAGAGGTAGCAGTAAAATTAGGTGCCATTCCAAAACGTCACAAAGCTTTGGAAAGGTATGCGTCCAATGTCTGCTTTACCACCCTTGGAAGTGAGTTTGGGCAAAAGGAGAAACTCACCAGCCGAATCAAGAGCATCCTCAATGCATACCCATCAGAGAAGGAGATGCTGAAAGAGCTTCTTCAGAATGCAGATGATGCCAAAGCAACAGAGATATACTTTGTATTCGATCCCAGAACCCATCCGACTGACAGGATATTTGATGATAAATGGGTGCCTATGCAAGGTCCATCCCTCTGTGTGTACAACAATCAACCATTCACAGAGGATGATATCAGAGGAATCCAGAATCTTGGTCGAGGCACAAAAGAGGCAAACCCGGGCAAAACTGGACAGTATGGTATTGGATTCAATTCAGTATATCACATCACTGACTGTCCTTCTTTCATTTCAAATAATGACATCTTTTGTATCTTTGACCCACATGCATGTTATGCACCTGGAGCAACAACTGTTAGCCCAGGAAGAATGTTCAGAGATCTGGATGCTGATTTTAGGTCCCAATTTTCTGATGTCCTGAACTTGTATTTGGGGAATCATTTCAAGCTGGAACGTAGCACAATGTTTCGGTTCCCTATCCGCACTGTAGAAATGGCAAAACTTTCCGAGATTAGCTCAGTACCTGCTTCAGACAGAATGGTACAAAATCTGTTGGACAAATTACGAACAGATGGTGCAGAACTGCTTATGTTTTTGAACCACATGGAAAAAATTTCAATTTGTGAAATAGAATATCGGACAGGAGAATTGAAAACGCTGTATTCCGTCACTGCAAAAATCACGGATGGTGATCGTTTGAAGCGCAAACAGTTTCATGCTAGTGTAGTGGACAGTGTAACAAAGAAAAAGCAGCTGAACCAAATCCCAGTACAACAAGTAACATACACAATGGTTATCGAAGACTCGGATGGGAACTCAACAACCTGGCTGGTATGCAACAGAACAGGATTTTCTGATATGGAGAAAGTTTCAAAAAGTGTAGTGTCTGCCCACAAAAATGAGGACATAACACTCTTTCCACGGGGTGGAGTGGCAGCTTGTACTAGTCACAATTATAAAAAGGCTCATAGAGCCTTCTGTTTTCTTCCTCTTTCACTGGAGACAGGCTTGCCTTTTCATGTTAATGGGCATTTTGCCTTGGATTCTGCCAGGAGAAACTTGTGGAGAGATGACAATGGAGTTGGTGTAAGGAGTGACTGGAACAGTAATTTAATGACGGCATTAATAGCCCCTGCTTATGTTGAGCTGTTAATTCAACTGAAACGTCGGCTGTTCCCTGGGCATGATCCCACAGTGACAGTCCTACAGGGTACACCAATTCACCAAGTCAAAGATATGTTGCGGAAGTTCTTGTTTTTCTTTCCTGTGAACAGACTGGACATTCAACCAGACTGGTACTGTTTGGTAAAGGCAATCTATCAATGTATTCATACAGACCTGAAAAGACTTCTGCCTGTTGTTAGGGCGCCACATTTGGATAACACTGATATTCTGCACTCAGCAATATACATTGCCTGGGTGAACACCTCCATTTCAACTAAAGGCAGAGCATTCTTTGACAACTTGCTGCAAGATGAGTTGCAGCACCTGAAAAACACAGAGTACAATATTACCACACGTAAATCAGTGGCAGAAAATGTCTACAGGCTAAAGGCCATGCTTCTGGATGTAGGCTTCAATTTAGTCCACAGTTGTGATGAGACAGCCAGCCTCTACTTCTGCTTGGAAGATGCAGGTATTCCAGTCAGATACGTGACACCGGAGGATGTCCGATGCTTCCTGTTGACCTTTTCATCCCCAGACACATCTTGTCAAGTGGGAAAACTGCCATGTCGACTGCAACAGTCTAATTATAAGCTTTTTCACAGTCTGAAGCTGCTGGTGGACTATTGTTTCAAAGACATAGAGGAGGATGACATCAAAATAGAGGGGCTACCACTGCTTTTGACAATGGACAACATCTTGCAAGTGTTTGACTCAAAACGTCCCAAATTCCTAACAAGCCATCATGAACTTGTCTCATCCAGGACAGAATTGTTCATGCACACACTGTACATGAGATACAGCAACATTCTCTTCAAAGTAGGAGTGGCAAAGGTTTTTGACATAAGCAGCTTTGGAGATTTACTGGGATCTGTCCTACCTCGAGAGTACAGAACCAGGACCCCTGTGAAGTGGAGGGAAAACTACACAAGTGAATCTTGGCTGAAAAGTGCATGGCATTTCATCATTGAAAATATTGGCATCAAAGATGAGCCAACAGAGGTTAAGCCAAAATTTGAGACCGCTATGGAGAGCCTTAAAGATTGGGCTCTTCTACCAGCAATCAAGTTTATGGTATCAAGCAACAAGTTAACTGTGCCAGATCATGATGCTTTATTACCCTTCAGCTTAATGTATGCTGCCGTTTTCCCCAATGGGCAAAATGAAAAGGTTTTCCACACCCTCATGAAAGCAGGTTGCCTACAAGTAGCAGTAAACAAAATATGTGCAAAAGAAAGCCCAATCTTGCCTTTACTGGCACAGTACACAGCAAATATAGACAATCCTTCAAGCATTCTGAGATCCCTTGAGTACATGATTCAGACATCAGCTTTCAAAGCAGGGAGCTTGACTGACAAAGACTGCGAAGCACTCTTGTTGTACTTTAACTGTAATTTGACGAATTTATGTCAAGATGATGTGCAAAGTCTGAAATTGCTTCCATGTTACAGAGCTGTCAGTGGACAGCATATTAGCACAGCAAACTTTGGAGCTTGTTATGTTCTGACCAAAAGCATTCCATCAGTTGACATGGAAAAATGGGCACACACTACATCCTCAGCCTTTCTAGTTGATAATCCACAGCTGAAAGAACTCTACACCTTTCTTGGGTGCAGTCCAATTGATGACTTGGAAGTTTACCTGAAGCACCTCCTTCCAAAGTTTGACATTCTGTCACATGATGCCAAAATCCAACACCTCATTTATCTGAAGGAGAGGCTGTTGACAATGGAGGAGTCATGTAGCACAAAGGATCAACTCTATGAAAAACTGGAAAATCTGTCATTTATTTTTGACTCAACAAGTAGACTAAAACCTGCCAAGGCCTTCTATGACCAAACAGTGAAAGTGTTTGAAGTGATGCTTCCACCAAAATCTTTCATCCCTTTGGACTTCTTCAAGAAAATTGAGCAAGTATTGAAACCAAAAAATGGAACCTCACTCCTGCCTTCATGGATTACATTCCTACGCAAGATAGGCTTAAAATATATTGTGTCTCAACAACAAGTTCTCCAGTTTGCAAAAGAGATCAGCATCAAGGCACAGACAGAGAACTGGTCAAAGGAAAACGTTCAGACTATAGTTGATGTTCTCTTGAATCATATTTTCAATGACAGGACAGACCTCTTCGAGGGAGTATTTCTCAAAGAACTCTCAATGATTTCATTTTTATGTCCAGAACGTGCACCAGCTGAACTCGTCAGACTGCATCCTCAACACCAGGAAATCAGTGGCACTCTTCCTCTAATTCGTTTCAATGGGTCTCAAGTTAATCCGAAATTTAAACAAACTGACGTCATGCAATTGCTCTGGACATCTTGTCCTATTTTACCAGAAAAAGCTACTCCAGCAAGCATAAAAGACCAAGAGGGAAGCACTCTTTCAGGCCAAGAGCAGCTTGAACAGGTTTTGACTATGTTAAATGTAAATTCAGATCCACCATTGGAAAAGGTCATTAGCAACTGCAAAAACATATGCAGTATCACAAATGTGGATGATGACACGGTCAAAACAAGAAATAAAGTCTTGAGAAGAACCTATGAATTCCTTAATGCAGATAAACGGGAATTCCGTTATCAGTTGCGAGGGGTAGCATTTGTTATGGTAGAAGAGGGCTGGAAACTTCTAAAACCGGAGGAGGTTGTGATAAATTTGGACAATCAGTCAGACTTCAAGCCATATTTATACAAGCTTCCACTTGAACTTGGCACCTTTCACCAGTTATTCAAATTATTGGGCACTGAGGACATTGTATCAACAAAACAATATGTTGAAGTTCTGTGTCGCATATACAGAAGTTCAGAAGGGAAGCAGCTTGACCCAAATGAAATGAGAACAGTAAAAAGAGTCGTTTCTGGACTGTTCAAAAGTCTCCAGAATGACCCAGTACAGATTCGCAAAGATCTAGAGACACTCAGAGATTTTATATTTTATCTACCAAGTCATGATGGTCGGCTTGCCAAGTCAAACAGTTTAGTCTTTGATGATGCACCACATTATAAGAGCAGAATACAGGGTAATGTTGGAGTGCAAATGCTTGTTGACATGAGCCAGTGCTACCTAGGCAAAGACTATGCTGTCCACACGAAGCTCATTATGTTACTTCCACAGAAATTGAGGCCAAGACTTTTGAGTAGCATATTAGAGGAACAACTTGATGAAGCATCTCAGAAAATGTGCCAGTTTGGAGCCCTTTGCTCACTTCAGGGCCGCCTTCAGCTGCTTCTTTCCTCTGAGCAGTTCATCACCGGTCTAATAAGAATAATGAAGCATGAGAATGACAATGCATACATGGTAAATGAGGAAAAAGCCATACGGCTCTGCAAAGCACTTTGCGAGGGCTTGAAGGTATCTTGTTTTGAGAAGCTACAGACAACATTGCGAGTTAAAGGCTGTAGTCCTATTCCACATAGCCGCAGTGAAACTCTGGCCTTTTTGAAGCGATATGGTACATCAGTTATCCACCTTTACATTCAACATTCAGATAGCAAAGATATCAATTTTCTTCTTGCTCTTGCAATGACCCTCAAGTCTGCTACGGACAATCTGATTTCTGACACTTCCTATCTTATCGCAATGCTCGGCTGCAATGACATATACAGAATCACAGAAAAGTTGGACAATCTTGGTGTGAAGTATGACTCAACTGAGCCCTCAAAGCTTGAGCTTCCCCTTCCTGGGACACCAATACCTGCAGAGATACATCATTTACTGCTTATGGACCCATTGAATGTTTTCTATCCTGGAGAGTATGTGGGCTACCTAGTTGACTCTGAAGGAGGAGATATTTTAGGGTCCTATCAGCCAACCTACACATATGCCATTATTGTTCAAGAAGTAGAAAGAGAAGAGGATGACAACCCAGGTTTTCTTGGTAAATGCTTTCAAATTGACATTGGATATAGTGAATACAAAATTGTAAGCTCCCTTGATCTATACAAATTCTCCCGGCAAGATGAAAGCACCAATATTCGAGATGGTGCTCCAGCAACACCAACAAGCCCATCAGAGAGTTCCTCCACGAGCTCCAGAATAGCACCACCAATTTTTCCTGGCAAGGAAAATCACATACCTCCACCAAAAAAGATGTCTCCCAAAAAGATTAAAATTAATGCGCTACCTGAAATTCTGAGAGAGGTTACTTCTGTTGTAGAACAGGCTTGGAAACTTCCTGAAACTGAAAGAAAGAAGATTATCAGAAGGTTGTATCTTAAGTGGCATCCGGACAAAAATGCAGAAAACCTTGATATTGCCACAGAGGTCTTCAAGCACTTACAAAATGAGATAAGCAGGATGGAGAGGCAAGCACATGCAGAGCAGGTCGCGGACAGAACATCAAGGAGAACTTTCTCTGCATCGTCCACTCGTTTCCAGTCAGAGAAATTCTCTTTTCAAAGATTTTACACATCATGGAACCAAGAAGCAACAAGCCATAAATTTGAAAGGCACCAATTTAGAGATCAGTTTGCGAGTTATTCAAGAGCATCACATTCTAGCCGTTTCTTTGTGCCGCCATCATTTAAGTCAGTTGGAAACCCTGTGGAGGCAAGAAGATGGCTAAGGCAAGCAAGAGCGAACTTTTCAGCTGCAAGAAACGACCTTCATAAAAATGCAAATGAGTGGGTGTGTTTCAAGTGCTATCTGGCCGCCAAACTAGCATTAATTGCTGCAGACTATGCAGTCAGAGGAAAATCGGACAAAGATGTTAAGCCCACAGCATTGGCACAGAAAGTGGAAGAGTACAATACTCAGCTAAATGGACTGGTTAAGGATGTTAACATCTTGGAAGGTTATGGTGTTGACAGCCTCAGAACCCGCTATCCTGACCTCTTGCCCTTTCCTCAGATTCCTAATGATCGATACACTTCAGAAGTCGCAATGAGAGTAATGGAATGTACAGCTCGAATAATTGTCAAATTAGAAGCCTTTGTGCAGCAAAAAATATGACCCATCTGAAAAATTCCCAGTCGAGAAAAACAAAACAAATGGTAGCATTGTGCAATAAGAATTAATGGTTTTGCTTATTCAAGCAAAAGTGTCTATCCATCTGAGAGTTATGCACAGTACCATTAATGGTGCTAAATCCCCATGCTTTATTGCGTATATTTGCTTGGATGTGTCCAGACAGATGCCTGAGCCTGAAAATATTTCTCTTTCTTTGACTTGTGTTTTAGTGTGAAAGTTTTTGACATGCAAGTGTACATAACACTAAAAGGCATAGCAATATTTTTCTTTTTACTATAAAGTTTGTGTTTATCTTATGTACAGAATTGAACATGACTATGCTGCTTTTTTTTAAACTTCGTTTTATATAAAAGTATTTTTCTTGGCACAGTCATCCAGTTGACTGTAACGTCCTGTAATTTGCATGTATTTGCACTGCACTTTTGAGTAAGGAGCGCTTGAGTGACTGCTGAAATTTAGTTGAGTGGAGACTTTTCCACATGGAGTGTTGTGAATTGTATAACAATGGTACATTAAAAATGCAAAAACTGGCCTACTTGTTCTGTGAACTTGTGTGTGTGTGTGTGTGTGTGTGTGTGTATATATATATATATATTGTTGTGTTATTGTGCATAGAAATGTACATAAGAATTTCTTAATAGACAGATAGTCTGCTCCAGTAAATTGCACCATTTTCTTTTTAACCAGAGTAACATAACGTATTCTGTTCATCTTAAATTACTGCAAGACCCTTCTTGTCGGGCCATGGTTTAAAAAAAAGTTTGTCTTGTCCCTCTGGTGTTTTTTGCTTGTTTGTTGGTTTTTTATTTGTATCATGGTATTCACAAAAGAATCCTGCATTCCAATACTTTTTCACTATGTCTTCGTTGACCTCCATCAGTAATCTGATTGATTTTTTTTGTTGTTTTGTTTGATTTTTTTTTTTTTTTTAACAGTGAAAAATTATTTGGCCAAAGCAGTTAATAAGTATGCAAAGGAGAAAAAAAATGCTTTATTTACTTTCATACAATCATACAAATGTAGGCAACTACTCCAGCTGTACATGACTGTTACTTTACTTTGCCAGCTTGTAAATAGTAAGAGTATTTGACTGCATGGTGTAAATAAAATAGCTTCGACTCCATTGTATTTGCTCCCAAGGTTCTGATTGAAAGGTCCGCTTCCCATTATACATCCCTGTGCTTGTTACAAGTGGCAGCTTGTACGCCGTTCACGATAAGCACTTTAAAATCATGAATGGATGTTGGTAAGGGATTGGGGAATTATAGTTTATTCACTTTCTTTGCAATACACTGTTGTCTAGATACTTAGGTGTTCAATCACTCATTGGTTCACAATCTTTTAACTACTTTTTAAGCTGTATTTTTGTCCTGTGTGTTTCATGAAAGACCATGGCAGCGAAAACAGCATTGGATACAGTATTCACTTTCATTTTGTTGATGTTCTGTCTTGTCTTCTTATTTTCATATGCATTTCATGACTTACTGTAGCTTTGTATGATGAAATCAATCACATTGACTACTGATTTTAACTCTCGATGTATATTTTGACATACAGTGTGTCTCTTGTCAACAGTGCCATAGAGCTAATAAAAAGCACTCCATGTATGTCTACGGTCATGCAGGAGGCCTGGCAAATTGATTTTTATTTTTTTTTTTTTTAATAGCTCACAAACGGGGCATTTGACTCAAGTATATTAGGCTTCAAGTTTCTAAACTATATAAACTAAGTAATCCTCCCAGTAACATGTGCTTGTATCACAGATTAAGCCATGTAACATGAAACTGTGAATGGTTCATTAAATTAGTGATGATAATTCTTTTGATTGCTCCACAATTTATATGGATAAGTGTAGTAATTCCAGAGTGAATACATGCATACAAAAGTAGAACTTTCAAACAAAGCATGCACTGATCTGAACCAGAATAGTTTGGTGGTTTTAAAAAAGGGAAAGCTGCAATGCCCTCTGGAGATTACTGCCAGTATTGAATAAAATGTTAGATAACATCTTGCATTTGTCGTCATGTGTGAATCATTGTCCAAAAAGGTGATAAATCCAACCCTGACCAGAGAATCCTGTACAGCACTTTGGTAGACATGACGTTACCTGATTTATGAAGGTCAAAAATAATGTGTGACTTGTGACTTTCCCCAGAGTTATACATCAGTCAAAAAGTTTAGCTTGTAGATGTGCGATTTATACCTCCATGAACGTGTAATGGGATTTTATTTTGTTCATAAAAGTTGAACTTCAGAACTCGTAAAGATTCTTCAGTTCGAACCAAAGATGTTTCATGATTTGTTTGGTCAACTTCATTTCCTTTGTTAATATACAAACCCCTTTTCCAGACTAGTTGGGATATTTTCCAAAATGCAATAAAAACAAAAATGTGTTATCTGTTAATTCGTGTGAACCTTTTATTTAACTGACAAAAGTACAAAGAAAATATTTTCAGTACTTTTACTGACTATTTTATTTTGTAAATATCAATGAAGTTAGAATTTGATGCCTGCAACACACTCAAAAAAAAAAAAGTTGGGACATTTACCATTGTGTTACATCACGTTTCCTTTTAATAACACTTTTTAATTGTATGGGATCTGAGGATACTAATTGCTGCAGTTTTGCAGTTGGAATTTTTGTCCATTCTTGCTTGATACGAGATTTAAGCTTGCCAACAATCCGTGGACGCCCTTGTCTGATTCTCCTCTTCATAATGGCCATACGTTCTCTTGCGGAAAGAAGGAAAGCCTTCCCTGAAAAAAGATTTTGTCTGGATGGCAGCATATTGCTCTGAAATGTGTATATCATTCAGCATTAATGATGCCTTCCCAGATGTACAAGCTACCCATGTCATGTGCACTAATGCCCCCTCATACCATCACAGATGCCGGCTTTTGAACTGTGTACTGATAACAAGCCGGATGGTCCCTCTCCTCTTTAGCCTGGAGGACATGGTGTCTATGATTTCTAAAAAGAATTTCTACTTTTGATACTTACTTTTCAGACCTCGGGACAATTCTCCACTTTGCCTTAGTCCAATGTAAAAAAGCTTGGGCCCAGAGAATGTGGCAGTGTTTCTGGATATTATTTATATATGGTTTTAACTTACATTTGTGGATGTAGTAATAAACTGTTTTCACAGATGATGGTTTTCTGAAGTGTTCCTGAGCCCATACAGCGATTTCCACGACAGACACGTGTCTGCTTTTAATGTAGTGTCACCTGAGGGCCTGAAGATCACAGGCATCCAATGCCAGTTTTCAGCCTTGTCTCTTGCATACAGGGATTTCTCCAGATTTTCTGAATCTTTTAATCATATTATGTACCATATATGATGTGATCCCCAAATTCTGTGCCATTTTACATTGAAGAATGTTATTCTTAATTTGTTGCACTGTTTGCCCAGTCACTCTGTCTTTCACAGAGTGGTGAACCCCTCCCCATCTTTACTTCTGAGAGACTCAGCCTCTCTGGGATGCTCTTTTTATAGCCAGTCATGTTTCTGACCTGTTGTCAATTAACCAAATTAGGGTTTTTTTTTGTCATTACACAATGTTTTCAGTCTTTTGTTGCCCCTATCCCAACTTTTCTGCAATGTGTTGCTGATCTCAAATTTAAAATGAGCATAGATTTTTCAAAAAACAATAAAATTTCTGTTTCAACATCTGATATGTTGTCTTTGTACTATTTTCAATGAAATATAGGGTTTCCATGATTTTGCAAATTATTGCATTCTGTTTTTATTTACACAGTTTACACAGTGTCCCAACTTTATTGGAATTGGGGTTATAATTGAGAGACTTTATTTCTTTCATGTAAAGATTAGCAATGTAACTCTTGTCTCTATATTCAGAATGAAAAGATAACTTGTTCTAACCTGACACAGATTTCCATGTTCACTATTCATCAGTGGTTTGCTTCAATAGCTTGACTTAGAGACTGCTTTACTGAAATCCAAAATAAAACAATATTGCCAACATATATATGTACAAACTGGCCAAAATTTGTAACCACTGACTGACCAATGTATTAGGACTAATAGCACTGCATGATAAATAGGACATCATTTCTTGGAAGTGAAGGTTTTGCCAGCCAGGCCCATATCAGTCCAGTCACTGGGATAACTCTTGATGGCCCATCCAGGCCTGTGCTGCTCCATATAGCCTATGCACACTATATGTTGTGCATAGAGCATCATCTCTCTGTTTTTAAGACTATCAAGGTCAAGGTCAACTTTATTGTCAAATATGCTATACATGCTCGACATACAGCACAGATGAAATTACAGTCCTC
>JAODVO010000009.1:23369288-23383805 GCA_025400055.1 Notarius lentiginosus
AACCAAGTGGTAGGGTTAAAATCGCATCACAACGTAGTAGTAGTAACCAAGTGGTAGGGTTAAAATCGCATCACAACCTAGTAGTAGTAACCATGTGGTAGGGTTAAAATTGCATCACAACGTAGTAGTAACCAAGTGGTAGGGTTAAAATCGCATCACAACCTAGTAGTAACCAAGTAGTCATTTGGTGGCTATAACACTATGGGACAAGTATAAAAATCCCTGAAATGCCTTTTTTGACTTCAGGGATACATAATCGCCCCTCCCCTTTTATTTATTTATTTAAAATCGCATCACAACCTAGTAGTAACCAATTCCCAGTGTGCTTGGCCTCTCTATGTACTGATCATATGGATATCGCTAGATTGGGATGGTTGAGTGTACACACTCCAGCCAAGTATTTTTCAGTTTACACCCGTTTTGTGAATTTCACCATGCTTCAAAGAGAACGGTCACTTGACTTTAATCATGCAGTAGAGATGGGGCCCAGTTGTCTTTGCTGTGTTCATTGTTGGTGAGTAAATGTTTATTTCGCTGTAGCTCTCCCCACAGTTCTGCGCTCTCATTGGATAAAGATGGTGTTAAGCTGTTTGCGTCTGCTTGGCCTTGGCTTCACTGCCATGAGAGACACAGTCCATTGCAAATTGCCCAAATATGGTGCTCTTTGATCTTCAGCATAGACACACCCTCATGACATCATTCATAGTCTCGGTGTCACTCTCTTGTACACATGTATATTTTCACTTTCTCAAAAGAACCGGTGGAAAGTGGTTCTAAAATCCCTTATTCCCCTGTTCACTTATAGCAAGAACATGTACAAATGGAGATTGTCATTACATCTTGCATTAAGAACACTTTTATTGCTTTTGAACTGGTGGCTTATACTTAACAAAACGTTGTAATTGGAAATGGATTTGAAATATTTTAAGAACATGTGTAAATATATATTTTAATGCTGTTTTTGCCTGCTTACCTCCTGGTGTTTTCTACAAGAAGTAGCAAGACTTCATTATAGGAAGGTTCTTTTCAAAAGAGCTGAAACTATGCCTACTTCCTAATCCCTTTTTAATCATTTCATTATTTCAGAGGATCAACTGCTGGCTGACATTCTTCATTGTTGAGGAAAAAAATGAAATTCACTTTTATTTCGGAGGATGTTCTGACACACACAAATGGCCTACCCTGCCCATGGAGATGGTCTTTCCAAAGGATAAATTTTGTGATGATTAACTGAGATATTGTGCTGCATTTTTGAGACATACGTTTGTGACTTTATGAATTTTAAAATGGCCACATAACAATTAAAAGGCCTCCAGTGTTGGCTGTTCTGAAAACCAGTCCCATTTTACATCTAGTAGGCTGTATGCTAAATGCTTTACCTTATTTGAGCAGTAGACGATACTCACACATGCGGCCCAGTCAGAGTCCTGACACGGGTGGAATTCCCCAGAACAGAAAGTAGCAGGTTTTAGTGTTTGTCTTGGTAGGTGAGAATGTCTGCAAGGGGAAAAATGCATACATGCACATATAGATGTTAAACTTTTGCTTGCACAGCTGATGAAGGACTTTTTGTTTTACTTCTCCTGTTTCTCCACAAAGCGCTTCCAAAGCTGTCAGAATTGAAACCAGATACATTTCAATAAGTTCCACTACACTATACAGTAAATGGTCTTTATGAAAATACTCGTACAGTTATGTGGCTGACTGGTGAGGAAATATAATTTCATTAATCTGAAAAGGAAAAACAAAGCAAACCAAGACCGTAAAAATAAAGGAGAACTCAAAACACACTGGAGCTTATGATCTGTATCAGTTTCCTGATTTTGTCGATGCCAAGTTCTGTGTTTAGACATGTGATTAGTAACTGGTTGGTTTTGAATGGTAATAAGCAAGATGATGCAGAAGAGAACATGGGCTAGCAACGAAATGTACAGGTATACTGAAGTGACCAGAGGACATTGCTGCTCAGTTGGTTTCTCCATATTATAGAGCTGTTACAGACTTGTCTAGAAGTATAATACTGCCCTCTGTTGACATGTTTTAGGAATTACATGTGTGTTCCTGCACAGGCAAAGATTTATATCTTCATGACCTCTGCCAAGGAGGTTGTTTTCAGTAGCGTTGGTTGGTTTGTCTGTTAGCAACGTTACAGAAAAAGTTCTGAACGGATTGCTCTGAAATTTTTTCCAGAGGTGTGACTGGGCACAAGTAACAATCCATTAAATTTTGGTAGTGATCCGGATCACCTTCTAGATCCGGGATTTTTTTTAAAGGGTTCTTGGCAGAGGTTTGCGCTCTCCGAGTGCTTTTCTAGTTTTACATATAATTTTGTCTACATTTTCATGTAAGGTGCCAATAATTCTGGAACTGATTGTATGTAATGTATTATTTACAACTTGGATAGTCATATCTAAGAAATTATTTTATTTCTGTCATTGAATAAATGGAAAGACAACTGGGATATATTTAGGCTGGACTGTATATTATTAATGATAACATATCCCTCAATTAAAACCATGCATTTTGGTTAGACTGGATCAAAATAATACAATTAAATAATCAAATAGTGTCTGTGTGATGTACAGGACAGGCATGTGTACACACAAACTGACATATGCCATATTTTAATAAAAAATGATTTTGAATTTATATTTATTTTTCATATATTTGATTTTTTGTTGTTGTTAAAACAATTAATTTAAAACTCAAACAACAGGTGTTAAGTAGTATACAACAACGTAACCAAAATGTCATATATAGCACTGAGACAAAATGTTTCACATGGAACAGGAAAAAAAGATCTATAAAAGATGAAAAAGGTAACAAAGTAGGCTACAATTCAATGAAATACAAAATACAAGTTGAGGAAAAACATTGGTGTTTCACCTATTACTTTCCACACTTCAGAAGCCCAAAATCATCTGTGTCTATCACTAATCAGCCACACAAAATAAGCATCAAACATAAAAACCTACATGAACACACGTGGGTTATGATGTTAAGGATGAACAATTAAGATATGACAGTGAAAAAAAGTGCATTTTCTTCCCGGTCTTTGGGGGCGGGGGGTGTGAAGGTTATACTCTCACATTCATTGTGCTTTATTACAGTACTGCATTAATGCGAAATTTCATCTCTAATATCTAAACATGTTCAAATCTATAAAAGCTGGCACATGCACACACTCCACACATGACAGTGTCCTTATAGAGAACATATTTATGCAAAGTGAAACAAACACTAGGGTGTAGGAAAGATTTAACCTGTTTCTCTGCACAGAACTGAACTTTTCACAACTGATCTTCCACTGAAAATCACAGTGAAACATCTCTGAAGAAAAATCAGTGAAGCTGTGTTGGTCTACCTTTGGTAGGATACGAAGTTTGAGGGATGCAAGTGTCATATATTCAGTTGTACAGTCAAGGCGAAACCTCGAGCTGTCATCTGTTTATATGCACAGCAAGGACAAAGATGATTTATCATCTTTGTGAAAGGTCAAGGTGCACCAGTGCCAATTTTTAACCACAGCACACATTCACTAAGACAGCAGAGATGTTTCTCTGTAGCATTCGTATTACATGGTGAATCATTACACAAAGTCTGGGAGAGTTGTGACTATCTCAGAACTAGCAGTTGACCAGACGGTCATTTCAATACAAGTTGTGAAAGTGTATTATGATTTTACTCAAAATATCATCTCAAATCATTTTTATACTATTTAATATGGGCACATAACATGCTGAGGTAAAGTCTGAAATGAGAAAACTGAGAGTAACATCTGTCTGGGTTGGAGTTGAGCCTTTAAGGAAGAAAAACACTGAACTAAATCCCATCAGACTTATTTTAGCTACATGAATGTGAGACTAGAGACAAAATAGAGCAACATTTCAAGCACCTCCCTTTTTGATTATCTAAGTAAATTCAAGTTTAGCCAAAATTCTCTTAGCCACAAAGTGTGACTACAGATGTATGATACCCTACATTTGTAATATACACAAAGGAATTGATACTTGATGATCAAGAAAACAGCATTCCTGTTCTTTTCCATTTAGGATCATTTAGGTAAACACAGTAACAAGACAACACCCAACACCTTTGAGCACAAAGGTGACTGACTGCCTAAACAACTCTTTGTGCATTGGTCTTAGATGGCCGTGTATGGAGAAGGATTTTAGCACACACTGTAAATACTAGCAGAAGCAAACTAAATCCTCAATTTTCAACCAAAACCATCATGTCTCTCATTTTATCTCTCTCCATAAACACAAACAGTCATGAGATGGAGCAAAACTTGAATGGGGTCATGCCACATTGCAGGTTAAAATATTATTACTAGTCTAATTGTTTTCACCAAAAATATAAAACATGTATAATAATAATAATTATTATTATTATAGCTAGCATGTTAATCTTTACAACAGACTGTATAATTCTATACTGAATGAGCAGGTGGGTGGAAACACACAACACACTGGTAATCAGTACAATACCTACAGTTTAAAAACTATTCAATATAGTGTCACACGTTATTGCTGGTGAAATTCAGTCTGTTGTACTATGTGTAATTCCTTTTTAGTTTCTTTACAGTCACTTGTTTACTATCAAGTAACCGTCCATGAGCCACTTATAAAGCAAAGCATGACTTTAGAGTTATATGTCTATTGCAACAGTCTGATAATTGGAAATTGAAATATACTGCAAAACATCACACAGCAATCTATGCTGCATTGCTAATTGTCAGATCAGATCAGATCATCAGAGACTAAATACTGCATCTCTTAAAAAGAAGCATCAATTTTATAAAGAACACTGTTTAACATGATTTTAATTAAGTACATGCACCACGTCTCAGATATGCTCCATTCAGGAAAAGCTGCAGTCTCATGGCCATGCTGTGCTGTGGCTAGTAAGGTTGGGCAATATGATGATATGATATCGATATTGCGATATATTAAGATCATGATACACTTTCATGAGTACTGTGAGTAGTGTCAAGAGTCATTGCTTCTTCATTATTGCTGTAACTGATTTGACGTTGAAAAAAAAAACCCACTTTTCTACCAGTCGTTTCCTTTTCCCTTATTAAATACTGTAATTATGTGTATATCTCAGAATATTTTATAATATGGCTCTACTGTCTTGTTAAATTTCAGCAAAACAAAATATAATGATATAAAATGAATATGTTGAAGAGGTCTTCAAATATCGCAATATGATATTTTCACCATTTTGCCCACTCCTTGTGTACGGCATGCTGCTGGATCTGGCCTGGTATGCATTCGTGAAATATCTCAAAGCAGGAGCGTTTGGCTAGGATCAGCTTTTGTGATGATAAGATCATTGTAAACACTGGAGGAACCAGAAATGTGAAGTCACATAACTGAAGTTAGAGTCGTAATTACTGGCAACAATACAACAATGTCTGACAACACTTGTAGCAGTCTTTTTCTCTTTTGTTGCTTAAGCATGCTGTTCAACTGAAGGAGTTCATACCGAGTCTTAATACTGTATATCCATATATCCATAGTCTGAAGAACAGGAACCTGATTTTTAGAAATCCTGAAAGACAGGACAGGATGACATGTCTTTTTGGAGTTTCTTCTCTACTTTCCTCTTTCTTTGCACACCCTTGACATGTCAAACCAGATAGGTAGTGTGTATGTGGGCCCATGTCAGTTTTATTCAAGAGTACTATGAGCTCTTTGATAAGTTGTTGTGTATGAGAGGAAAGCCAGTGCAGGTAGCATCACAGGTTTTTCACTTGGGAGTCACAGTGTTCATCCAGCCCAATAGGAAATAATCCGGGAGAAACAATATTGTTTTGTTTGATATCATCGCTATGGAATTAATCCTCCTTTCATTTTATTCTAGCCACGTAAGTCAGGATCGGAAAACGAGGCAAGAAATCGAACAGGGATTGGTAAATTGCTCCCAATATGGTAAATATGGTAATCATACCTAAAAACAAAGGTATTATTGATTAACCTGGTTGGTTATCTCAGTTTATATGATGGACAGTAAACTAAGAGAGGGCTAGATGGAGTAGCGAGATACCCATAATCCATAAGAGAATTCCAACTACACCGACAACACTATATTTTAATTCTAAAGGAACATTTTCCAGTAACCAGATGCTTCTGATTTATCCAGAGAATCTGGTACTGAGACTACGGAGTGTGTAAGCATGTTTGGGTGGCACATTGTCACTTTCAACAGTATTTGCTGCTTTGTCTATACGTCTGTGTTTCTGTTTGTGTGTGTAGGAGTAGTTGAAACACTGATAGAGATGGATAAGGGAAAGAGGATATTTGAATTACACTGGTTGAAATTTTCATTCCTCTCTCCTTTCCTCTCTGTTGCCTCCTGGCTCTCAGTCTGACTGGTGCCGTACATGTGTGAGTCCATGTTCAGACAAAGGCCTCTTGGTTATTGCCATTGTTGATCTTGAGATAGATCTTGGGGTCATCCTCCTGTTCCTGTTTTTGCTTGTGCAGCTGCTTGCCAAACCAGAGCAGGTAGCCAGGGAGGCAGAAGCCCAGCATGCTGAGACCCAGCAGCCCCACATTTACCTGCACACAGCACACAATATGGCCAACAGAGAACATACATTACTGTAATGCATTCACTGTGGATGTGACTGGATTTATAATATAAATAATATCAGAGCCAGAACTGAAATGCAGTGGAAGTCCCGATCAAGAATGCCTTAGTATTCCCAGAGCTTTGTATTCCCAGAGCTCTATATTAAAAAAGCACTATGTTCCCCAGAGCAGTTTATTCCCATGGCAGTATATTACCAAAGCACTATGTCCCTAGAACACTATATTACCAAAGCACTATATTCCCAGCACACAATTTTACCAAAGCACTATTCCCAGAGCACCATATAGCATCAAAGCACAAGTTCCCAGAGCACTATATTCCCAGAGCTCCATATATCACCAAAGCACTATATTCCCAGAGCAGTGTAGTCCCCAAACACTGTATTCCCAGAGCTTTATATTCCCAGGTCATTATATTCCCAGGGGCCTATAATTCAGGTCAGGTTCCAGGATCATGTTCCCTTAGCTATGTGTTCCTTCATTAAGGGGCCTGGGCAGTAGTGGCTTAATGGTAAAGGCTCTAGGTTAATGATTAGAAGGTTGGGGGTTCAAACCAGTACTGCTCCTGCAGAGCAATAAGCAAGGCTGCTTCAGGGGTTCTGAGTCATGGTTACCCCTACGCTCTGATATAAAAAGAATTTCACTGTGCTGTAATGTAAATGTGACAAATCAAGGCTTCTTCTAAATAGTGAAATAGGTAATGAAATATCAGACCTGAAAGTGTCCTTGAGCTAGAAGCTGTTTTTGAATCTAATTTAAAAGCTTTCAAGTGATTTGACTGACTTGCTACAATTTATATAACGGAATATTAAAGGGATTACAGGATTAAGACCGAAAAATAGAGTATTGGGAAGTCAGGCTGTTTCCTAGAAAATGTCAATGAGGGAGTATAGTACTCTAGAAATAAAGGGTTCTATCTGAAATTACAAAGGAGGGAACACACTGCTGTACAGTATGTTTATCGTGGGATGCTAGGGGCGAGTTGCCTGTCTGCTTAGATTATATTACCTAGCTGTATTTAACCACAGGAATGAGTCGACCTATGAAGCTGGCAGACAAGAAACTACTGAATGGGACTGAGTGTGTCAATGATGTCTAATTCATTTATTTTTTAGAATAACCCCTCACCCTCTTAGGACTCATCGATGAGTCCAAGCGTATCTTCCTCATGCTTATAAGTACAATTTTTCCAGTTAGTCTCATGGTAGTTACTGAAAAATGTATAGACGTTATGTAATATGCTTTAAGATTAATAAAAGAACAACAAGCCTAGAGTTAAAGAGGGTTAAACAATATTGTGCTAATTAAATATTGTTATAACTGATTATTGTAATATGGCTATGACGTGTGCATGTGCTCACCCAGAGAGGATCTCCCTTTAACGGGCTCATCATGGCCATGAAGAGAGGCTGTTGCAGAAGAGCAAAGAGAGCACTGATCAGAGACTGCAGTCCTGTCAAACTGCCAAACTGAGAGGAGGGGTACCTGCAGACCAGATTAAACAAGTCATACACTGTTTTCATATCCACAAATGGGCTGTGTTCCAAATCAGAGCTATCGTACTCACACAGCAGCATATAGTCCTCCCACGGCAGAATGGATAAAACCTCTTACGATGGTGTGCAATATAAAGGACAAGATCTATGGAGAGAGTGAGAGTATCATCTTCAGATGGAACATTCGATAACAACGCCTCCATAACTGGGGTGTGTGTGTGTGTGTGATTTTTCTCTTTTCTAAAATGGTTTCTGTAATGAATAAATGATGCTAGTAAGAACAAGATGTTCCTTGATATGGAAATAAACTGACAAATTCATCCACAAGAGGTCACTAAATCACTATACAGCTGCTACAGCAACAGCTGCAGTGACGTGAGTGGCTTTGCACCAATTTCCTGCCCTGCGGAAGTGTGGTGCATGGTGCAGGCTGGTAACTATGCAGTAAACACTGAGTATAGTATATAGAGTGTAGTTTACCTGTAGAGGCAGGTTTGGGATCAGGCAAGTGATCCCAAAGCCCACCAGCAGCATGTTTGTGAAGATAAAGGCTCTGGTGGCATTGCTAATCTGCTGGATCTGCCTATCACGCCTCTTTGGCTGGGTGGGGTCTCTGAGAAGAGGAGGGAGAGAGAGAAATAAATAAATAAATAAATAAATAAATACATATCCATCCATCCATAGGGTTTAACTGTCCCACTCACTTGGTGATTTGTTTCTCATTATTGTCGTCACACTCTTTTAGTTTCCAGTCCATGATGTAGCCAATCACTGGAGCGGTCAAGAGACAGAGCAGCTGTAGCACACCAAAGATAGAGGTGTATGTGCTCACTGAGAATGGAAAACAGAGAAAGAACCATAGTAAGCATCAATTCCTAAATCATTCATCTATGGCTGTATCAAAATTGTTTTAACATAAGTGTAGGTGGATGGATTGTATAGTCGAGTCGTGACACAAACAGAATTTCTAATCCAGGCAAAACTCCATTTGTGTTTTGTATGACAACATGAATTAATGTCAAAGTTAGGAGAAGGTGGATGAGCAGGCAGATAGAGAATAAAGAATGCACATACAATTTAGCCTGCAGTCTTACCCACTTCCATCTTTTCCACTGAGAAGGCATTAGAAAGCATGAGAACGTGCAGAAAAAGCGGAGAAAACACACATCGAGAAGAGTTAGAGCATGGAATAGCCAGTGAAGGAAATACACCTTCTCTAACATGAACAACACATCAGAACTAGAAGTAGCATGTCACTTTCAAAGAAAAATGAGCAACAGTGACATTCCAGGGAAAACAGCCTGGAAGTAGTCAGACACACTTGACAGAACAAACACTAGTGACCATAAAGCTGCACTCCGTAGTGAGTAGCATTATGCTATGCATTTAGCAGTTTCACATGAATAACAAACCTACAACAAATACACCAATCCAGCTGGGTTTGATACTTGCACATAGGTTTTGTGGTGTGTCCCGTACTATTGATGCTTTTTGTGTATTTGAGTGTGAGTTTCCACAGAAGACGTTAACCAATGGCATTCACTCACTGGTCAGCCTTCATTGGTGCTAGTAAAGACCATTACATGTAAACACTTTTATACACACCTGTGCTGAGGTCTCCTCCTGTAAAGGACTCCAGGATGCTGTTCATGGCTCCCATGTAGAAGATGAGTCGCAGCTGAGTGACACACATGGTGATGAGGCTGAGCAGGAAGATGGGGCTGAAGACACTACGCATGAATGACTGGGCTAGAGAGAAAGAAAAGAAGAATCCTATCAGACCGTTTGTCTTCTCTATGAGACAAAGTGTCTTCATCTTTAAAGCCTTATATCATTTTTGATCCAGTGTCTTTGTCCACTGTATAAAGCGATTGTTTATCTGTGTCTTTTTTCCCAGATGCGCTGAATGGAAAAGTACTGCAGCTTGGTCATGTTGACCAACGAAGCAGAGGCCATACCTGTTACATGGCAGGGATGAACAGACATGTTTAATTAATTACAGCAGCCTCTGTTCAAATGGAAAATAATTCTACAGGTGCTCAGATGGCAAGGTAATGGCTGCATAAACCTCGTGGTCCATTACAGGCTGGAAAATTTGGCCTGTTAATAATCAGCCAGGCTTGATGCTGTAAACCCACACTGACTGATGAAGAAAAGGGATTTATAATCCGGGACACAGCTGTGGTAGCTATTTATTGCTCAGTATTTCAGGAATCTACCTCACTTCAGAATATAAACACACACACACAGAATGAAAACCTTCTTGATTTTAAGGCCAGCTGTAACTAACAAGTGTAATGAAAACACGAGGGCATTAGCTCTAGGATTTAACTAGTATCAGACTCTACTTTAAAAAAAAACAACTCGCCCATTGCTGCTGGCTTTCAAACTGCCTGTCTCGCCACATCTTCTGCCAGCCAGAGCTTCTTGTGATACTGTGTGAATTGATTACATGGTCCATTTAGCATGAACGAGCCAAACGTGGGACCCCTTTGTGAGTTAAGGACCCTCATATGGGCAGAGATGGCTTGCAAAGGTCTGTGTGTGCGTGCATCAGAGTTCATACTAATTGTATTGTACAGATCTGGGTTAGTGCAGCTAAAGTGCACTGAACTCTCCCTCCAGACCTGAGTCAAGCTCTTAGTCTGACTTTGACTACTAAACTCACATAAAAGTGTTTTATTTACATCCCTTCACTAGCTAGAGCTTGTTTGCTTACACCCCATTTGTTCTGGATCAGAATGCAAGGTGCTTTAAAGGGAAAGCCTTCTTAAATCACTTGGACTTGGACAGCTTGCCAGCCAAAGGCTGTGAGTCTTGTCTGTCTAGGCCAGTGTGGGCTTGAATAAGACTGTCTGCTCTGAGGAACAAGTGATTTGAAGTTTGACTGGCACTTGAAACAGCATTACCGACTACAGTATTTATATCAAGAATGAAGTAGGAAATCAATCATTGGACTTATATAATTAATTAGACTGATAGTATATGTTCAGGGACACATCAGAAATGCTATCTTAGCAAATATCTGAATATACGTAGGCACATTTATCAATAGTACTTATTATGTGATTATTATATAACATATATGAGATTATTAAGCCTATTTCTCAACATTTGGTCAGATTTCAAGCCTAAAATGGTCTTGTTCTTTTGGCAGATAATTTTGCTTCTTTCTGGAAATAACAGCAAGGAAATCATGGAAATAATTAGCAAAATTATCTGCAAATAGAATAAGATAATGAATTAGAAACTCATAATCATCATATTATATTAATACAATATATTAATTAAAATGTACCTATATTTTATGCGAGATATTTGTTTTGTAGTGAGTAATTTTGTTTAAATCTTTATACTGCTTCTGGAGTCCTGCCAAAGGCTAGGTCTATATTTTCCTACCTTCTAAGAAGACATTTCAATCATTTTAAGTCCGTAGATTATGAATAGATATGACCCTTACATTCCTCTGAGGTCTTGCACTGCACATCGAGGTCAACGGTGGACAAACAGATCTTGTTTCCATCCTGTGTGGCCAGCATTTTGGGTTGGTTTTTCATGGAGTTCCCCACACTGAGTCTACGGCCCACCGTGGTGACCTGCCTGTAAAACTGCTTGCCTGTGATCTTATGGTCAAAGCCCAGCCAGCTGAACTTGATCTTCACACTAATGGAAACAAGAAGTGGACATTTTCAAACAAATGAATAATGAATTATCAAGAGATATAAATGAGATGAAGTGGATCTGAACCTGATAAACTGATCTATTGGTGTCAACAATCTTTGTAAACTATTAGCCATAATGACATAAATCTTCTGTTCATATAATTGGTGGATGACGCAGACTGAGAGTGATCAGACAGAGATTTGTGGGACTTGTTGTGTTTGTAAGAGATCACATACCTGTAGTCCATGTCCTCTGGTCCAGGGAAGGGCTCCAGAGGCCAGTTGAAGAAGCAGTTGATGAAGACCAGGACAGCGCAGCCGGCCCAGACAAGCAGGATGGTGATAAATGCCACGCCCAGGTCATAGATCACCTGTGAGGATAATAAAGATTAATTCAAACACATACTAAGGGATGGCAACATTACATTACTGTATTGATTTCATATTTATTCTATTGTTCCTGGAATTTGTGGACTTTGCTCAAAATCTATACCTAAATTGCTTCAGTAATTATTAAAAGCAACACTTAAGGTATATGCAATATGCCGAATCTATAGGAATTACACAGGAGTAATAGACCTCTCAAAGATGTGATCTGAGGTCAGATTGGGATTGCAAGGCTTATTGCAAGAGTAGCAGCTGCCACATTGCATCACCCATTTTTACCATTCTACTGTCACGAACAGACTTAAACCATGAATCAGCTGTGGATTTTTACCTTAATGCCTGGAAAAGTGACAGCAGAAGAAGCATAGGAGCCAATCATGAGTGCAATGAACGTGGAGCGTAGATCACCAAACATGTTGGGAAGCTGAGAAACAAACAAAGATGGCATTCAGGGACAAACAGTGTTGTTCATATTACAATGAAGTAAAATATTTTAAAAATCCTCTGATTTCAAATCTAAGGAATTTTGCTGACACAACAATTTGCCAAAGATTATAATATATTTACTTATCAAAGAACAACATATCATAATTTATATCTGTTTATAGTTACATGGTTAAATGGTGTATAATGCCACCAAATAATTTGCAATAATTTAACAGTGGTTCCCTCATCACCTCTGTCTTTTTTTTTCTTTCTTGAAAATTTTGAAGGAACAGCTGAACCGGGACATTAAAGGGGCCGACTCACCCTTCTCAGAATTGTTGTTTTTGTTTTGAAATCACATGACCGTTATATGGCAGCGCTCTGTGCAGCAAAATGTCTGCAAATTCACTGTTAGCGATCCCTTCAAAACCCATCTCAAACTTTACCTTCATCTATGTGCTATATGTGGAAGCTTTGAACAACATATGCCTTATCTTTTCTTACCTTCGTGGCCCCCCGCAAGAGGCCGGTTCTGGTCCATTCCAATGGAATAATCGTATGACAATGGAATGGCTCGGTTGAAGGAAGTTATACTGTAGATACTCTAACCAAATATCTTCAATTTCATGTGACAGTTTAAGCTCGAAGGTGAGTAAGCCCCTTTAATATACACCTGTGATTCACTTTGTTAATTGACATTTTCTGGCTGATCAGTATCTAAAAAAAAAGACACATTGTTCTGGAATGTCCACTGAGTTTGGAAATTTTAAATCAGTGTGACATATGAGCAGAGAAACATGTGGATGGATGGATGGATGGATTGATTTTTTTTTAAATCAGATCTGGTTTCATGAGGATATGTCTATGTGTGTGTGTGTGTGTGTGTGAGTGAGAGAGAGAGAGAGAGAGAGAGAGAGAGATTGTAAGGTGTTGCATAAGTGTATTTCTCTTATGAGCAGATAAAGGATAGAGAGAGAAGAGATGAGCATAGACTGTTCTGAACTAAACAACTGTCAAGTATCCCGCAGGTAGAAGAGGAAAAAGGAAGAGAAACAGAATCAACGAGTGAAAGTGTGGAAAAACATGCTCTGGTTATGGCATGCTCCGAGGACATTTGATAATTTACTGTTATCTACATGCTAAGCAGACTTCCAAAGACTGAAAGTGTCATGATATCCATACTGCCTCACTGTTCTTGAAGTCAGACTACTGTTTTTCCAATAACTTGTCTCTCTTCCTCCCCCTCTCACATCCAGCAGGCAGGAATGAAAGCGCCAACTGGAGAACAAACCAGACGTCATTCAGTGCCTCCAATTAGAAGAAAGGTCATTCCCGATCCATGAAAGCCAAAACATCCAAGAAGACACTAGCAATAACATTCTCTCTCTGTCTGTCTGTCTGTCTGTCTGTCTGTCTCACACACATACACATATATGCAAACACACAGTAGTATTCTATGGCCTGAGAAGACCTAACGTGTCCTACATGATGTACTTGACTGTTCTTTTTCAAGACTGCGGAGGGCTGAGGAAGCAGTAAACAACGAAGAGCACATTAAAAACACCACCATACTCAAACAAAACAAACAGATTAAAGAGACGATTTCAACACCACCACACCAATGTTTTTCTTATTCCTTCCACAATAACATGAGCACGAGACTCACTGCAATACCGGTTCACTTATACATTCATTATCCATTGCAGTTCACCAATGTACAGCACATATTTTAAGAAATGTAACACACCCTATGTCTTTCGTTTGTAGATGTGCAAAACATAGGCTCTACAACTTTTTAACTGGAGCTATGCCTTTTTAGCAATTTCATGCCCTGCACACTTCGCACTGCACAAACATGGGAGGTTTAATGCAAGGAAGTAGGGCAAGTTAAATGATAATAAGAACAGCATATGGCTTAAAAACAACTGAAAGGAGAATGTTCTT
>JAODVO010000009.1:23773746-23788766 GCA_025400055.1 Notarius lentiginosus
TCCTGTTCTGATGTTTGAAGTGAACATTAACTGAAGCTCTTGATTTGTATCTGCATGATTTGATGCATTGTGCTGCTGGTAAGGGATCGGCTGATGACATAACTGCAGGTGGATGGGTGTTCCTAATAAAGTGGCCAGTGAGTGTAGAAGGTAATGGTGTGCTAATAAGTGCAAGACAATATTCCAAAAGACCCAACCATGTTTTTTTGACCAAGCCTCGCTGAACATAAACATTCTGTCTAAGTGGAAAACGCATCCTATGAAAACAATTCAACGATTTCAAGTACAATATATTTAAAAACGGTAGTAGCTTATTTTACTATGTTTTTCATGAAATTGACATCCACAAATCATCAAATCTACATCTGGGGCAAATAGTGTTGAAAATAGTGTATAAAGGCTCCAGAATTGTGCAAGCAATTATGGTTCGGTCAATACCAAGCTGAAAACCCAGGAATTCTACAGCCAGGTGTGTACAGATGAAAGTTAGTCTTTTTATTTCGTAATGATTAATGGAGTAGAAATGCAACATGGATGAAATTAAGTCAAAGAATGAATTCTTAAAATTCTCCACTCAGTTGGAATGACCTCCCACAGATGGATAAGCTGATTCATGATGCAATAACACGAATTTGGTCCAAAAACTGAATGACCTGCAACACTTTTGTGGCAAAAGGGCACTTGGACCATTTTTCGCCCCAGAGTGCAGTCTCCAGCAGCTCAACATATCTACATAAGCACACAGACCCCCAAGACTTGCTCAGAGCTCAGCTTCGATGGCTTTACTTGCACTTTCTGATTAAACTTTCCCTACGTCTCCACCGCAAATTCCTGTTTTCACATCCTTGTACAGTTTTACTATGTAAGCAAGTATTACTGATTTCATACAAGTTCTTATCTGTTAGGATGTAGACACTAACCATCATAATCAAATGTGCTTGATAAGCATCTCATTCCAGATTTAGTCCCCACTTTCTGCTATAATAATCTCCACCCTTATATGAAGGCCTTCCATTACATTTTGGGGATTTGTGTTCATTCAGCCACAAGAGCATTCATGAGGTCAAGGAAGCCTGGGGTTCAGTTGGTGTCCCAGTTCATCCCAAATGGGGCTCAGGTCAGGGATCCGTGCAGGATACTCCAGTTCTCCTCATCCAACCTTGTCAAACCAGGTCTTCACGGAGCTCACTTTGTGCAATGAGGAATTTTCATACTCATAAGTTTGGGCCTCTTAGCTCCAGTGAAGGGAAGTTGTAATTCTACAGCATAGACAAAGATTTTATACAACAATTTGTCGCAACAGTTTGAGGAAAACCTACACATGGGTGTGATGGTCAGGTGTCCTTCACAAACCTTCAGATGTCCATTAACCAGTTCTGTCCGATGTCACAAGGTCTTTATTGAAGACATTTTTTTTTTCAAAGAATAGGCATGAGTGTGGAATTTATTTTTTAAAAAAAAGCCACAAGAGCCATTTCCATGACCGTATTTGTAGATGTCCTTTGGGTTTTGTGTCACCCTGTGTCTCTATTTTTTGGTTGGTTTTAAATAAACATTATAGTAACGGTCAAACTTTTGAAGCTGGGGGGGGACATCCCTGAACCTATGAGACCTGAAATATTCCACCTAAAAATGATTGTAGTTCTTCAAAATCTACTTCCACCATTACGATACAAAGTTTCCCCAGGATTCAAACCAGGAAATCCCACTCTACTTCAGATTCTACAGAATCTACCACGTAAATAAAGTGGGATGCAAGTCATCATGCATCAATGATTTTTTTTTTCCTCTTCAAAAAATTGACTGGAGTTTCCCTTTAGGAATGTTCAAAACTTTACACGACCCATTTGACAGATTCCAGCAAGTCCATCCTTCATTTGGGTGCCATCCTTATATAATGTGTTGTGGGAATTTACACTCCAATACACTAACAGTAATGCAGTACATTTGTGGAGAGTGTGTGATTTGTTTTTTCACTTCAGAAGAGGAAACTGTGGAATCCCCACCATTTATACTCGCTGTGACTTTCACTTTCATGAGGTCCCATTGGTATTTCAGAAACATCACCTGACCTGACTTTGTATTTCATACAAACAAACAAATCAGAATGTGACGCTATTATTTCAGCAGAAAAAGCAACTTGAACGTCAGCATTCCAGCATTTTACCACCAGTTCCAGTTTCAACACATTTTGGGACATTCCTTTAAGTATTTGCGTATAAAACTATGTATTCGTGTACAAGACCAAAAAAAAACCCTGCAGATTGCCATGTTACTGAGAAACTGGAAGACTTCTAGCTTGTGGAGAAAACTCTACATTAAGTAACAAAAGCACTGATACTGGAGACTCATCCATAAACGTTACATAGACACCTTCCAAAAAAAAATTTCAGCATATAAAATATTATACATTACTTTTTATCTCTGCCAAACATAACCCTACATTTTCAGCACGGTTCGTTTGCCTGTAAGCAAGATTGTGTAAAACCTTCCGACCCGATTTCTATGAAACTTGGTGAAAGGGTTTGGCAAGGTCCCAAGAAAGAACTGATTAAATTTTGGAGTGGATCTGAGTCACGGGATGGATCCACCTCCACTAACGCTAATGTTCCGAGATACGGCATTTAGCCTTGGCGGAAGTCGGTAATCAACAATGCCAGACATCTTAAAATCCAGTCGATGATAGTAAAGTTAAGTTGTGGTAAAACATAGCCAGTGTAGAAATGTGATAACTCAATATCACAATCGACAGATATTCATGGGTACCAGTAATCCTCTGGGATACACATGTAGACACACAATTCTAATAATTTTCAAAATATATAACGCATAATGTGGTTGCAGGTTTGCATATGATACAGGAGCTGACTATTGCCCTTGGTGGAGATGCGTGCTCTCAGAGTGCCCTTCTAGCTGTTAAATAAAAAATTCTTTGTAATGTATTCCATTTATTATGGACCTTGGATTATGTAGCACGTCCACCATACAAATCCTTGTCAATTAGTTACTATAAAAATAGCACACAATACAATGAGCAAATTCGTAATAAACCATGATATAAGCTTAATGATGTGAGAGACCACAAGTCAGTCTATCCTTCATCATATAAAAGATATACACAGAATGTGTTGTTTCTTCAAGAAATCAAATACTGATGGTCTTGTACAAGTCTTGGGAAAGAGGCATTCAGAAGACACTCATCTGGATGACCGTGTTGCTGTAAATTCATGAAACAGCCAGAAAAAACTTCAATAATCCAACCAAGAAAGAGCAAAGCAAAGATCAAGCCTCACTCGTCACCCGAGCAGCTCCCCAGTCACACCCGGTTAAAACATTATTCTAAACACATTCAGCTGGGATTAGCATGGGGCTTACGAACGAGCACGCTCTGGTGATTTTTTCCCAGCAGTGGGGTCATTTCAGCTCAGCCAGGATGACCAAAAAACGTGGATGTACTCTCTAGAGAAAAGGCCTGAGACATGCACACTTGTTGATAAGGCAACAGGTGAACAAATCAGCCCAGATCACACGTGACCTCGAGGCTTACGAGCTCATCATATCTACTGTCATGGCCCAGCCTTGTGCACGAGACACATGCTATAGAATCTAAATATAAACGAGGGTCATTTTATTTCATATCTGCGTTGAAAATCAACTGCACAAAGTTGTTTAGGAGATAAAGCACAGAAGGTTCATTCGGCCTGGATAGCTGGTTCTTATTCTAGAGTTCAGATGATAGATTTTCTCAGTTCTTGAGGAAATAAAACAGTATTCATTGAGCCTTATGTAAAAGCTTAGCTTGTCATGGCACCAAACAGGTGTAAGGTTTAAAAGGCATCACAACAGAAGGATGACGTGGCATCCAGGCACGACGTAGACAAGAAGAATCCAATATTGTAATCCCACTCATAACTATGGGAGACAAATGCAAGCTTGTTTATTAGCAGTTGGCTCATTATGTGACCGAATGTTCACATAAGATCACATTATTGGGATGGCAAGAGAATATGTTGTATATTCATCGACTTTTTAATGAGGATAAATGTAAATGACATTATCATGGTAAATTTTATATTTATATGATGTGCATCTTCACAGGTATTTTCACTTCATTCATCATTTTAAATTAAATGTTTCTACATTAAAAAAATATTATAAATAGCAGCAAACGGTAATACAGGTACAGTTAGAACAGTTTTATAAGAAAATGAGCTCCAAGTTTTACTGAGCATCTTACAGAACCAGCCAGAGATTTTCTGGAGACTCTGACAGTCGTACTTGCTTCTTATTTCTGCAGCTAAACCCAGGACCCTTCATTATTCTTTAATTTTTTTGTCTGAAACATGATCTCTTATGTAATATACTGCTTTCTTCTATATAATAAGCAGCAAAGCTTCTTTGTTTGTCTTGAGCTAACGTCGCTATTTCTTGATGGATTTTCACCAAATTTGGCAAGTAATTCCGGGGATGACCCAGAATTTTGCAGATATAAACAAAATTCATGTACGGGCCCCAGGGAGGCCCCTGGGGGGGCACAACATCCACCCTCCCTCAATACCTTTCACGTTACATTTATCAACACAAACTCTCAACAGATCTTCACTAAACTTGGCATGTAGGTACAGGAGATAGCCACAGTTTGGCAGAACTCAGAAATTCCATATTTGGGCCCCGGGGGTCCCCAGTGGGCCCCTGGGTAGTGGATGTTTGGATTTTTGTTTGTCTTCGGTTAACATCACCATTTCTCGACGGATCATCACCAAATTTGACATGGAAGTCTGGGGGCAACCCAGAATCTTGCAAAACTCTGGCAATGCCAGGTAACCTGCTCGTTACAAATATATAAACACACACAATTTAATTTTGTGCTGGAAAACTAATGTTTGGAAATGGAAAATGTTTTTGTACTGACTCGATAATGTAGAAGTCGTAAAATACTGTAAAAATCTATAACAAGGTTTAAACTTTAAAAAAATTGGAGTGCCTAAGACTTCTGTACAGTGCTGGACACTCACCGGCCACTTTATTAGGAACACCCATCCACCTGCGGTTTTATGCAGTTTTCTAAATCAGTTTCAAACATCAGAATGGGAAAAATTGTGATCTCAAAGTGTGACTTTCACTGTGGCATGGGTGTTGGCTTGAGCCAGATGGACTAGTTTGACTATTTCAGAAACTGCTGATCTCCTGGGGTTTTCACACACACAACAGTCTCTAGAGTTTACACAGAATGGTGCGAAAAACAAACACCAAGTGAGCGACAGTTCTGTGGGTGGAAACAAATGCCTTGTTAATAAGAGAGGTCCGAGGAAAATGGCCAGATTGGTTTGAGCTGCCAGGAAGGATATAGTCACTCATAGCAGCTCTTTACAACCGTGGTGAGCAGAAAAGCATCTCAGCATGCAACAGCAGACGACCACATTCGGTTCCACTCCTGCAGCCAAGAACAGGGATCTTAGAGTCAAGAACAAATTCCTATTAAAGTTGCCAGTGAGAGTAATGCATACTATGTTGTATGATGATATTTAGTGCCAGCAATACAGTATTGCTGCATTGTGTGTGTGCGTGTAGAGGGAGAAGTCAGTGACGTGTTCATATACACTGCAAAAAATGATATCTTAGCAAGTGAAAATAGTTGAAAGATCTAGCATTTCCTATTAGAAGAATACAAGACACCAGTTCTGAGATTATTAAACCCAGTTCTAGATTGCAACCAACTTATTTTAAGATGTCTTACCAAGTAAAAATATCTGTCCATGCAGCAAGATAATTTCATTAGTATTAAGTAATTTTCTCCTCAAATTAAGTTTTTTTTGCAGTGTAATATTTACAAAAAGAATAACTTTTTAATAAAGAAAAGAAACAAGATGAAATACTTTTGATAGATGAATACACAAACGCCAATCAGGTAGCTGTTAGTGTGAATAACAATGCAATCAGTGTTGTAAATGAAATCCTGAGGTACTAATACTGATAAAAAAAGATATAATTTATCATGACATACACTGCAAAAAATTTAAAACTGAATTTGAGGAGAAAATTATTTAATACTACTGAAATTATCCTGCTGCATGGACAGATATTTTTACTTGGTAAAACATATTAGAATAATTTGGTTGCAATCTAGAACTATATAATCTCAGAATTAGTGTCTTGTATTCTTCTAATAGGAAATGCTAGATCGTTTCAACTATTTAAGATATTTTCACTTGCTAAGATATCATTTTTTGCAGTGTAATGTAATATAGGTCGACCCGTGTACAGATAAAGCACCCAGTCCTAAACAGCAGGTAATTATTCCACACTTTAAATGGTGGTTCAGTGAAAGACGTGATGGAGAACACAAACACGGAATAAACCAATTGAGTTATATATATATATATATATATATAAAAGCTCCAGTTGTACAAGTTGTGCTAGATAAGGGTGATGTTTCAGCTTTTCTGGACTGGTAGGAGCCCTAGTTAACATCTCCAGCTTCTCAATAATAATGAGATTCTGTTATATTTCTTATTAGCTGTGCCACTATCCTAGGAAGCTATTTTCCATTATTGGTCAACAGATCCAGATTTCCTGTAAGCTTCATGAGCACTATTCCTTGCCCCGACATCCTTGAATCGATGTAGCTGTTATGGAGTGAGCATTAAATAAACACTTTATGACAACATTTACTCCAATGTTGTATCACCACGGTTACAACCAAAATATATTAACATAATAACACACACAATCAAAGGATGATTTGAGAAACTAGCTGGTGTGACACTGCAGTGTACTCTGCATACTAATGATGTGTGCCTGTGTTGGACTGCTCCGTACAGGAGAGTCAGGAGGGATGGAGGGAGATCGCCGTGGCATCTTCGGCGAACCTTGCCCTTCCCCCTGCCCGCTGCTGCATGGTGATAGAAAGTGACACTGTGATTGTGTGCGAGGCTCCACCGTGCTCAGATGAGGGTGTCACTTCTGCCTAGGCTGATTGCCACTTTCGCAGCACAACATGGAGGAGTTAAATTGAGGGAGAAAAGGTCAGAAGCCAGTGGTCATCTGCTCTCCTCTCTCCTAAATTACTTGTCCTCTTGGAGGGGAATGAAAACAGACAGGGCTGGGCTGCCGAGCCGAGAGGATCCGCGAGCAGGTAGAGAGGAATGCAAACGAGACGGTGAGGATGAGGAGGATGGGGTAGAGACTGTCAACTGCAGCACTGCAAGATAGGTCATCTTTGAAGGTCAAGCTGAATTTTGCTCTGGTTGGCTGTTAGAATTCTTTGTATAGCGCTGATGGGCAGAATTCCCATAATCTGTCAGCAGCGCTACACCATATCCCATAATTCCGACTGTGGCAGTACGATACTCCTTGTTCATGGCACTGTTGTGACCGTATTCTCGTATGTCTAAGCGTTCTTGTTAAGCCGTAGCATTCCCTCCAGCAGGTGGTGCTCTGAACTTGTGGTCATGATGATCCAACAGACAGTAGGTCCTCTGTCTGCCCTCCGGAGACTAGCTAAGAAAGGTTGGCTGGTGGGACGTCACACAATTAAAGCGGAGCGGATCCTCATGTGACCCAAAAGCCACTGCAACAGGGCAATTAACCTGCTAATACACTACACTGTCTTCACATCAGCCCTGAGACATTGGATTAGACAAAAACAGTGTCATGGAATGGACAATCATACAACAGGCAACAGAGGGTGTGAGAGAAGAATTATAATAGGAGATAATACACGTTCATGGATTTTTGGGAATGGCGTTTGGGAATGGATGTTATCTGACCTGTTGGTGGTTGAAGTTTGGCGAGTTGCTGATGGATATTTGATGTGGACACTCACGAAAAAGCAGAACTACCTCAGGTTTTTGAGTGGATTTCATTGGTGTTTCAGCGTCCCTCTAATTGTGATAGCAGATGCAGACATGCTGCCTGCAGTCTCGATAGATTAGCCCGGAATCTCTAGGAATCTCTGAGAGAGACAAAAGATAGCACAGAGTGAATTTTCTCCAAGTCTCTCAGGACACAGTGAGGCGATCTGTTTTTACGTCTGTGAATCAAGCCGATCATTCTTATTCATGAGCCACATATGGAAGATTAGTATCACACACTAATACCTAAAAATAGTTGCGGTGCAGATTTTAGTTTTGGCCATTACGATGTCACACCTATAGCTTAATCCTGATGTCTGTAGATGTTTTTTTTTTGGTGGTGTGTGTGTGTGCGCGCCCATGCAAGCATGCCTCTGTGTGTGCGTTTGTGTGGTCTCTAAAGCGGTGAGATGGAGAATAAATATTTACCATCTGTGTTTCTGCCCCCCCCCTCTGCAGATTCCAGTGTGTTTTATCGGCTCTGGAGTTCAGCCATGGGCTTTTTTAATTTTCTGCTTTTGTGTTTTTAGCCGAGATTGACAGGCCGCTCGCTCCCTGGAGCATTGTTCTATTAATCTGTTTAATATGCTACAGAAACACTCAAGAGCAAGAACAGGCAGCCTGGTAATGGAATCGCAGCAGGTAAAGCGGGCTCGCCCATCCGATGGCAGCACAGGGCACCGGCCATATTATGCCACGGCTGTGTGCTGGCGTGGCACAGTTCTGGGCATCAGAGGGGGTGTGCTACCGACACCCTGCTGGGACCCTCTGCAGAGACAGACAGACGGACAGATGGAAGAGCTGAGGGGACCCTTCCCAGAAAAAACCTGCCACCTTCTGCGCACTCCCACACTTTGAAAAGACCCCTTTGTAATGCATCACATACCACCGCCCCCATGTTTCCTCTTTGTTCAGCACTAACTAATGACCCACTTTCAGCTGTAGGTTTAGTCACACAACTTGGTCTAGACTTTTAATGGGTGGTCACATGTTGAGACAAACTGAAAATGTTGGCCGTTAAGATGAAATATTGCTGTAACAGGAGCTGGATGTTATCAGATGTGTTTAAACAAAATGACTATACATGGCATCAGAATGTGTTATATTGCCATGAGATTTTGACAGGAAGACATGGCTTTTAAAATACAAAGAATCTCATTTAAATGATCAGGAAAGGTATAGATTAGATTCTAGAATTGATTTGGTTAATATCATACATACAATGTATAATTGTGTTTTATATATACTGTATATATGTATGTGAAGATGTGAAGTTTATCTTTGAATGGTGAATGTATACATCACGAATGAATGAAGTGAGTTAATTATATTTTTCAACACAAGAACATAAACTTCATATCTTCATGCCACCGTGTCATATTCTTTATATTATTTGGACACATCCACAAAAAATGCACAAGTTAATCAAAAATTTAATTTTGAACCTGTTTGCCATTTTGACAACGCATGTCTAGTCAGCAGGAAAACACTAGAAGTGATGTCATCAGAGTAAAATATCAGGAATTATTATACATACAGGACACTTTTTCGATGGAATAAAAATGCGTTCTATTCCCTTCTAGCAGGTTTCATTCATTTGGCTTGATAGCATGCAGTATTATTAGCATATCACTTATCCTACATGTATTATGTCACTTGACCCAATGGAGAATGAGCGTTGAATATGGTTTACAATATTGCATGGTTGTCAAGGCAGCATGCCGTCACACGTTGGAGCTGATGTGAATATCCAATGAAAGAGTTTTCTGCTACGCATTGGATCAGAATCGATATTGGATATTGGTAAGTAACTGCCCTGTTCTTAACTTTTTGTAAAATCTTCAATTGTTCCATCGAATGTGTATGTATAATATTGGCTGGCTTTTTTTTTGTGGTATATCAGATGTACTCCATTCAGCTACTTGTCTTCGACTCCTTCAGTATCATGCTAGCTGAATGGAATACATTTGATATACCACTCAGTGCCAGCCAATTTTATTTAAATGTCACTCATCCATGATGCATTTTGTATGAAAAATGCGAGTTTTTCAACACAAGAAGATAAACTTAATATCTTCAAGCCAACATGTGATTTTTCTTTTCATTATATAGACACATTCACAAACAAAAAGTACCCAAATTTGTCAAAACAATTCATCGATATCCTCATGAGTGACATACTGGGAAATATGCCGTTCTTGATGTCCTGGATGTAGTTTGTATGAAAAATAGGAGTGGCGTATTTCCCAGTAAAACACTTGTGACATGCATATATAAAATCTGTAATCTGCCACTCACTGGCTGTTTTTTGTTTTTCGCGCCATTTTGTGTTGATTATTGTGCTTGAAAATCCCAGGAACAGTTTCTGAAATAAATCACTGAAATTGAATTTCCTCCATTCTTATATCTGATGTTAACTGAAGCACTTGACCTGTATATGCATGATTTTATTAGCACTGAACTGCCGCCACACAGTTGGCTGATTTGGATAATTGCATGAATGAGCAGGTATACGTGTGTTCCTAATAAAATGGATGGTGAGTGTACATGCTATAGATGAAATTAAGCTTAATGTCATTCTCAGCGCAGATGCATGTAACCTACACTTTTAATCAGGACTCAACTGGATTCGAGATGAATCCAATTTCCGTCGTCTTTAAACCGAGCAGTGCTTTGTTTTCGAGCTGCTTCTCAGGTAGGTTTTAGGAAGACACAGTGCGTTTTGACAGCAGGTGTCCAAGCAGTCTGTTAATACGTCAGGCAGTATATCTGGCTGAGAAACGGATTGAGCATCAGTAAAATAAGAAGTATGCCAAAAAGAAATGAGGCTCTCTATTGAAATGTGATCCTGAGGTAGCTGGAGCAGTGTGAAGTGTAGGCCTTAGATCAAAGTGAGCCACTGGTAATTAGAATACATGCTGAAGAGGAAGCTGGTGAGGAAAATCAGCATTTTGCTGGAAAATTACCTGTTGAGCTGTTAAATAAATTAGAAGTGTCTGGGGAGCGACAGCTATGGCTTTGCTGAGCCAGACATTGGGAGTCGCTCTCGTCTCCTGAGGCAGTGCTTCACTTGCAATATATATATATTTAAAAAAAAAAAAAATATATATATATATATATATATATATATATGGATCTAATCTGAAGTTTTGTAACTTCTACCCAAAGGGACATTGTGTACTTTTTACAGATTTGTATTTGACATTCCGTAGACTTTTCTTGAAGTAGTAATGAAAAATTTTACCTCGTCAGGGTTTGCACTGTCTCTTTTTGTGTCTGTTTGTTTTTTTTTTCTCCCCAAAATGTGTAATCCAGAGCAGCTGCTTGTCTGTATTTCTGTGTGCACTCGAATCTATAGTGGTGTGGAGGAAAATGGCTACAAGCATGAATTGACTTGTGATTGCCTCCTGGGTTATGTGCTGTCTGCTGTAGTGGGCTGTGCGACATGGTAAATGTCACCGATCGTCAGTTGCTTGTGCAGCGGCTGCCCTTGCCAGAGAAACTGCCGATGTAGCAGATCCTGCCTTTGATTTAGACACTAAAGGCAGCAGAACAGCAAAAGAACTGAAGCATGAAGGTAAATTCTCATAATTCACTGCCGAAAGGTTAGCCAGTGGCTGCCTCTTTTCTGGTGTTAGTTCCTAACAAATGTCACCTGATTGAAATAAGCACAACTGTCTGTGCGAGGCCTCTGGTGCCTTTACTTTGAAACCGATATATTTATTTACCATTTTCCTTCTTGTCTGTGTTTTTTTGTTTGTTTGTTTGTTTGTTTGTTTTTTTGATTTTACAAGGAATAAAATTTTTATTTAAGCCACAGGGATATCTCAAGGCCCAAGTGCGGCAGACACTTTCTAATGGTGTCTCTTCAATAAGGCTCAGATATTTTATCATTTGACACACTGTTGGCAGGTTTGTTGAATTCTATTGTCAGCTGTGTTTCCAACACAATCGTATATCTTTGACATGTAAATATCATATAGCAGCATGCGTACAGAACACTTCTCATAGCTGTTTGAAAAGTGCAAATTTAGTGATCACACCAACCCTATTTTCCACACCTTTGCAGATGGATTTGCTTTGACAGTGATTTTGTGTTGCTCTCTGAGCTCTTTTTTTCCCCCTTGAATCACACACAATCTACTTTCCCTTTCAGTTTGAATGTTGAAATGAGTCTTTTTTTTGTCTGTAATTGGAAATACAGCAGAAATTTGGTCTTCGGTCTTTTCCTGTATCTATTCATTATGCACCTATTTCTTTGCTTTAGACCACAGTGCTGCTGAATTCTCGATTCTGATTGGTCAGAAGGTGTTGAGTAAGTCTGGTTGTAAGGTTTATATTAATGCACTCATCCTAATATTCCCATATCTATAACAACTTGCACAGAGACTTGTTTGGTGAATGAGCCACATAAACAGCATAATATGGTGAGTTTTTGGAAGGAGTCTCCAGTGACAGTGCTTTATTACAGCCAGAGGTAAAGCTGTAACATTTAAGTTTTCTGTCAAAGGAGAGGCTTCAGGAAAGGCAGCCATGTGGTTTCTCAGCAACATGGCATGCTAAATTGTTTGTCCTCTTAAGTTTAAGAGAGAAAAAGTGCAGCAGGGAAGGGAATAACGTTTTTTATTCTATTCACATTCACTGGATATGAGCAATCGCGTGCTCTGTTTGGCTACTCTACTACTAGGCTATCAGCTCATATACCATGAGTAGAGAAAAACAAAATGGCAGAGCGTGTTGCTGAATTAACTGAGGATGAAATAAAAACTCTACTCGAAAATAAAAAAAGGCAACAAAATATGGAATAAAAGTATTTGATGATAAGAATGTATCTTTTTTTAATTTTTCAAGAATTATTATTACAGCATTTTTCACAAATTGCTCCTGTTACTTTGCTGGTTTGTTTACATTCTAAGCGGAAATGATTTTGTTGGGCGTTTTGCATAAAGTTTTTATTTATCAAATTTGCAAAAAATAACAAAGACACTCTGTTTCTCAAAATTCAGTGAATGTGGATAGAATAAAACAATTATTCCACTCAACCTTGTCATACATGGCTTATAGCCGACTTGGTGCTACGTCGGCTATCAGCTCATGTACGACTCTATTTTGTGGAATAACTGTTAAATAGCTGCTAACTTGCTCCATGGACATCCAACAGTGTTAACCACAAATGGATAAAATGTATGACATGGCATTGATTAAAAATTGTTAGCATTGGCAGCTTGCTATAGTATAAGAAAAATAAAACACTTCGGGACATGCCGTCATTGGGAAATGATCAACTTTGGGGTGGCAGTGGTAACCCAGGATGCATCACCTCACATCTCTGTTGGTTCTTTTCCTATAACAGCATGTCTTTAGTAAAGAGTTAGTAAGGAGCTAAATGTGTTTGTTGTTGAAAAGTTATTGACTGTTGTGATTTATGATCTGTGATTATAATGCTTTTGGGGGTGGAGGCATCTTTTTTTTTAAATGAGAATTTATCAGGCAAACATCCAATTGAAATAATATTGTGGGTTTTTATCTCATTATAATTTGGATACCTTACAGACGTGTGTGTGTGTGCTCTGAATTTGGGGGTCTTTTAAAAAGCCCAGCTGTCAGTGGTGGCTGTTGAGCTGCTGGTATATTTACAGCAGGCTGGGGCCAAGGCTTCATCAATCTCAGAGCTATGAGAAAGGCCAGGGTGAATGCCGCTCTCTCCCCCCAGCACCTGTGCTCCATCTCACACACTTACCTGCAAATTTGGCCTTGGAAATCAAACCCACCTCACAGGCATACACAGTGGCCAAGAGTGGACAGAAGGGGAGTGCACAGGTTCACCCTATCAAATGGTCCAGATGCTGTTAGCATTCATTTACCAACACACTATCAAGCCTGCATATCCATTTTGAGTTACGACATAAGCCATGCATGTGATTTTTATCACAAGGCTATGTTTTGAATTAGCAGAAACAGATTTAGTGGAGAGTAATACCACTAGTCACAATCGACACTGACATTTTGTTTTGGGTTTGTAAAGCTGGAATAGCGTGGTTGATATATTTACCACTGTATCAACAACTTACACATACAATAAATAACAGGTTCTCTAAATTTCATGCAAACATTATGCACATGTGGCGGTATAGAATGGCCACCTTTTGAACAATGTCAGTAATACTTTACACTAAGGTTCCCTTAACTGACATGATTTAACATATTAGTTAACACGAACAAACTGTAACCTTCATCAGTAAAATGAACAAAGTAACGAACACTTGTATTAATTAATAATCCAAATAAACCAAATACTCACCTGCATTACCCAATATACATACAATTTTGTGAATAGAACTAATTCATTCAGAACAAGCAAAGCAAATTCCAGCTCTGACACTTGGAGGCCAGAGCAAGTCATCAATATTTAATAACATGCTGTAACTTTTGTGCTAATGTTGACTTATACTCTGTTCACTCAGTGTAGGTACATTTTTGTCTACATTTACAGTACTAGTCAAAAGTTTGGACACCCCTATTCATTCATAGGTGTCTTTTGCATTTTGACTGTTTTCTACATTGTAAAACAATACTGAAGACATCACAATTATGAAATAACACATGGCGTATATATGGAATTATGTGGTAGGCAAAAAAGTGTAAAATTTCTTTCATATTTTAGATTCTTCAAAGTAACCACCTTTTATCTTGATGGCGCTTTGCACACTATTGACATTCCCTGTGTACGAAATCGCTCCCTACTCACTATATACGGCACTATATAGTGAGGACGCCATTTTGTAGTGCTGTCCGAAACCTTTATGAGGATATAGTGCACGCAAATTATCCCACAATGCATCATGAAAAGTTGTGAACAACCGATGGTCACTAACCAAAGCAATATATCCCATCATGCAATGCAGTTGCGCTGAAAGAAATCAAATGAAAAGTCTTAAATTTGATTTAATAAAAGGCAGCAGCAAAGAAGAAAAGTATTCAGCCTTGATTTAAAAAAAAATAAAACTGAAAGATGCAGCTACTTTGTATTGATTAATGTGGGAAATACGCTCAGTATAATATGTATTCATCACAAAAATACACGCATGTATTTATTATTTTGAAAACCCACCAGCTGACTGATCTGGCACGTTTTAATTGTGCGACAGTAATGACGTAAATACCAGC
>JAODVO010000009.1:27301341-27313031 GCA_025400055.1 Notarius lentiginosus
TTGGAAATCCCCCCGCAACATCAGACATTTTAGCCCGCAACAATCACAAAAAAGGCCTGCGAAATCCTGGGGGGACTGAGTTAGACTGAAATGTTTTTGTTCAAATAAAAAAGTACTTCTGACTAAGAATTCTTTGTTGTGCTTACTTTTATTTTTCTAAGGCAATCAGTTTCCTGAATTCTATTAAGTAAGCAGGATTCTTGTTAAGTCACATTAACTTGGGTTATACAAATTGGTAACACTTAGAAAAGGCCGTTTGTGTGTGCATCCTATTTAAAGTAAACTTAAAAAGCATGAAGTAAATTTAACTTGAAAGTAATAGTTATATGTACAGTACTTAAAGTAGGAACAATTCAGTTGAGTGAACACACAACTATGCTTTAAGTAAACTTAGTTATCATTAAGTAAACATAACTTAAAGGTAATAATTGCATTTTACTTAACTATTTTAAGGCAACTGGTTTCCTGAATTTATTTAAATAAGATGAACTTGTCGAATTTAACAGTGCACTACTCCATTCAAATGCTTAACAATGTTTTTTTTTGTTGGGTTTTTTTTGTGTTTTATTAAGCCTCGAGGGGAAATTAGGCTCTGCATTTAACCCATCCAAATCAGTGAAAACAAAAACACATGTACACATATACATACACACACGTGCATACACGAGCAGTGGCCAGCCACGCTACAGCACCCAGAGAGCAGTTGGGGTTTAGGTGCCTTGCTCAAGGCAGAGGGAGGGGAAAAAACTGCTTAAAATCCAAACACGGTTTCAGCAAAACTAAAACATGTCATTCTCTTGTTATTCTTTTTTTTTTAGTGTTCATCTCCAGTGTCACAATAAATAAAATTATACAGTCATTTGTGTAAACACCTATAATATTACTCTACCTTGTGAGTCAACATGGTTCTTTGGCATTTGCTGGTTCTGTATCCTTCAGCTTATAAACAAATGCACATGTACAGCCGTCCATGACGGCAGCTCAAAACACGATTTGTATTTACGACAGTGAATTACACTCAACAACTGTAGATGGAACCCAGGAGCAAAATACTAATTATCCTCAGCTTCCACAACTGAAAGGTTTATATAGCCAATACTGGCCATTATTCCTGAATTTAGCCAGTTATTGAAAAGATTGCCTTGTTTGATTAAACACACACACACACTTGTTTTTGATTGAGTTCTCAGTCTGATAATTAACAGATTACAGGCTAATTACTCAAAATCATTTCATATCAAAGTTACTTTTAACAGTGATGCTGAGTTAACTGTAGAGTAAGAATTTTAGGTCTTTTATTTTGAAGTTCATTTTGCATCTTGCGGTCTGCGTATAAAGGCAATTCAGTCATGTGACTCAACAATCACTGGCAGGCCATATTGGTCATAATAACATTAGCATTTTTTGTCTTTAAGCAATGGCTTTTTTCTGGCCACTCTTCCATGAAGCCCCGCTCTGTGGAGTGTATGGCTTAAAGTGGTCCTATGGACAGATACTCCCATCTCCACTGTGAATCTTTGCAGTTCCTTCAGTGTTATCTTTGGTATCTTTGTTGCATCTCTGATTAATGCCCTCCTTGCCCGGTCTGTGAGTTTTAGTGGGTGGCCTTCCCTTTATTAGATTTGTAGTGGTGCCATATTCTTTCCATTTTGGTATAAGGGATTTAATGGTGCTCCCTGGGATATTCAAAGTTTTTTTTTTTTTATAACCCAACTCTGATCTATACTTCTCCACAACTTTGTCTCCTTGCTTTTCATGTTGTTTGCTTAGTAGTGTAGCAGAGTCAGGTTCCTTCCAGGACAGGTTGATTTATACAGACATCATGTGACAGATCATGTGACACTTTGATTGCACACAGGTGGATCTTAATAACTAATTACATGACTTATGAAGTTAATTGGCTAGACCAGCTCTTATTCAGGGGTTTCGAAAGGGGTTGAATACCGATGCACACTCCATATTTCTGGTTTTTTATCTTATTGTTTGTGTCACAATAGAAAACATTTTGCACCTTGAAAGTGGTAGACATGTTGTGTAAATCAAATGGTGCTTACCCTTCCAAAAAATCCATTTTAATTTCAACAAAACAGGACAAACACCAAGGAGGATGAATACTTTTGCAAGACGCTGTATCAAAACAAAAAATGGGAAATTTTATATGACAAAGATTAAACCATATATAAAGTGTGTGCTGCAAATTCTGGTATATGGTTCCCATATACTGGTATCAGCTTCTGATACCACACATTTAACAGCAGATATCCATTTATTCCAATGTTCAGGATCTTGAAGAAATTGATAAAATGACAGCTAGGGATTTTTTGATTGACTGTCCATCCAAATGCCAAACATACGACTGTCATTGTAAATTTATGCTATGACAACAGTATTAGATGGGACTGTGTGCTCATTTGTTTGATGTCCAAAATGGTAGTGTTTACATTTTGATCTAGCAGTATGCATGATATCATATGAATAGGGTGCATACAGCCTATCAACATTCATCATGGGTGTGCTTTAATTGAGTATGTGAGCCAATGCTGGTATATGGAAAAAAAAAGCACACAGTATTCAAAAGTAAAGGCCAATTTGTACTGCTGTGTCAAATCTACACCGTAGGATATAGCATAGCTGCATATCCTACACCATAAATCTCTCCAGAAATCTAAATACACATCACAGCAACACGGAGCATAACAATTGTCATCGGTCAATCTGCTTGGTAGTGTCACATTTCAGGCTGCTCTTACATCTCTGCAAAAATCAGAACTCTTATCAAGATACTGTGTTAATGTAAATATATAAACTGAGGTTCTATAGTGGTTATACTTCATTATAATGGCTAGTTCGTTCTGCATCTAATGCTGTGGATTTAAACAATCTTGCATCTAGAGAAGATGCACACCTGATGTGCAAGTATAAATGTTTCACCCTGTGCAAGCATAGATGCCATACCTATGGTGTAGATTCAATGCAGAAGTATAAATCAGCCTTAAATATCCACCTGCATTGTTGTCGTCTTGCTGGATTTTTTTTTTTTTTTTGCTGAAATCATTGAATTAGGACATAGAAATTTAGTGTTTAAAGAAAAAGTATGTAAATATAGCACTCGCTAATGGTGGAATTGAATTGCTGTGACTTTGCACTTTGGCTTTATTCTTTGTCAGTGTATGAAGGTCAATCGGAATTGCATCCAATAATGCAGAAGTGGCTCGCTCATGGACACAGCCTAAAGAAGTAAAGACTGAATTTGCAGTTTTGCCATTAAATATCATGTTACACTTATTAGGACAAAGTTATGGTTGTGAGAAAAAGCTAGCAAGATTTCATCCGAGTTTCTGAAGATTACTGTTGACAAGTTCAAATGGCCAACTGCACAGAGACTAAGGAACAGTTTAGTAAACTGTTAAAACTGTGAGGAAAATGAATGATTACAAGAGCTAGTCACAGATGTCTAATGGAGATCAAGGGGCTTGAAACCATTTGAAGTGTATGATATTCTGAGGATAGGAGAATTTGGACATCCTTTACAGATATTTAGTCACATTTATTCATTTTTTATATTCACATTTACATAAAAAAATATTTATAAATACACTAACCCCATTTCCAGAAAAGTTGGGATATTTTATAAAATGCAATAAAAAAAAACAAAAGTCTGATTTGTTAATTCACATGTGTCAGAGTGCAGGCACTTACGGAATGCAGGTGTAGGGGAGAACAGGTGCATCACAAATAGGCATCCAGATCCAAATTACCAAGCTTTAAATGAAATCAAGGTTAGACGGAGGTCAGTCAATCAGCAAACAGGATATCAAAGGGCAGGCAAGTAGTCGAGTAGATAAGTAAAAGTAAGCAAGAGTCAAAATAAGGCTAGGTATAGTCAGGTTCAGGGACACAGGATGATACTTCACATGAAGGTGAGTGTTTGCTGGGTTTGATACAGAACAGGTGTGCTTTTAGAATTCCAAAGAGACAGGGTGCTGTCGTGTTTGGGAGTTGTAGTGTTTGGGAGTTGTAGTCCGGAGCGGCTATGTTTGAATGCCGCTCCGAACCTAGATTTCTGCACTGTTACTGACAACATGAAACTTTATTTAACTGACAAAAGTACAAAGAAAATATTTTCAATAGTTTTACTGACCAATTTAATTGCATTTTTAAAATATAAACGAAGTTAGAATTTAATGCCTTCAACACACTCAAAAAACATTGGGACAGAGGTAAAATAAGAGTGAAAAGTTGATAGGATATTCAAGTAACACTATTTTGGAAGATTCCATAATAAGCAGGTTAACTGGTAACAAATGAGGTTATGACTGGGTATAAAAAAGGAGCATGCGCCAAAGACTCAGCCTTTGCAAGCAAAGATGGGTTGTGGCTCACCTCTTTGTGCCAAAATTCATGAGAGAATTGTTAGTCAATTCAAAAAGAACATTTCTCAATGCAAGATTGCAGAGAATTTAGGCCTTTCAAAATGTATAGTACATACTATTGTGAAAACATTCAAGGAATTCGGAGACCTTTCAGTGCGTAAAAGGCAAGGTTGGAAACCACTGTTGAATGTGCGTAACCTTCGAGTCTTCAGGTGGCACAGCCTGAGAAACCGTCATGCTAATGTGACAAATATAGCCACATGGGCTCTGGAGTACTTCGGAAAACTGTTGTCACTTTACACAGTCTGCCCCTGCATCCAGAAATGCAACCTGAAACTGTATTACACGAAGAGGAAGCCATTCATGAATTCTATGCAGAAACGCTGCTGATTTCTCTGGGCCAGAACTCATCTCAGACGGACTCATCTCAGATGTGCTGTGATCTGATGAGTCCACAGTTCAGTTTGTTTTAGAGAAAACCCGACGCTGAGTTCTCAGTGCCAAAGATGAACACGACCACCCTGTCTGTTATCAGAGAAAGGTGAAATCTGTGATGGTATGGTGGTGCATCAGTGCCCACGGCATGGGTGAGTTGCATGTGTGTGAAGGTATCATTGATGTATTGGGGCATTTATTGGGATTTTAGAGAGACATATTCATCAAGGCGATGTCTCTTCCCAGGAAGTCCATGCTTATTTGAGCAGGACAATGCAAAGCCTCATTCTGCACAGGCTACAACAGTCTGGCTTCGTAGACACAGAGTGCGTGTGCTTGACTGGCCTGCTGCTAGTCCAGGTCTGTCTCCTACTGAGAATGGATGAGGCATCACGAAGAAGAGACTCCGACAACGGAGACGACGGATTGTTCAGCAACTCAAGTCTCGTATCAAGTAAGAATGGACACACATTCTAAATGCAAAACTGCAACATCAGTCTTAATATCCTCAGATCTCATACGATTAAAAAGGGTCATTAAAAGGAAAGTTGATGTGATACAATGGTAATAATTCCTCTGTCCCAACTTTTTTTTTTGAGTGTGTTGCAGGCATCAAATTCTAACTTTGTTAATATTTACAAAATACACTTAAGTTGGTCAGTAAAACTACTGAAAATCTCTTCTTTGGACTTTTGCCAGTTAAATAAAGGTTCACAAGAATTAACAAATGGCATATTTTTGCTGTTATTGCATTTTGGAAAATATCCCAACTTTTCTGGAAATGGGGTTAGTACATCATTGTATTGAATCTGTTCAGGTAGAGTGTTATTAATCTGCCCAGTGTACCAAAGTCTCTTGATGTGGATATGTGAAATAAGTCATTAATTTATATTAAACAGTTCATGCTGACTCAGAATCAGCTTTGGCCTTGCTCTGCATTTTACAGTCCTGTTTGGATCAACTACAGCACTTTTCCCCCCTCATTTTCCTGCTTAGACATGTGACTCACCTTACTTCAGGTTTAATAGATGCATTCGAGCAGCAAAATCAGCAAACAGTGCAGGACTGAAATCAATGAATCCCTAGATTCTAGATTGTGTGCTAGTACTCTAAACATATCAGAACATGATATCAACATTATTTAGAGGCCTAAACTTTACTATAACCTCACCTCAGCATGTAATCCTAACCCACGGCCTTCCGCAGTGGACACGGTTTGAACATGTAAGCATGTTTCCATATTCAGTTCACGGCACTATTGATCTGTTTGCTCGGCTGTCCAGCAGGACAGATTCTTAGCATTCGGTGTCTATTCATAACCTTTCTAGTTTTAGATCCAATATAGCAGCAGTATCTTTTCAAAAAGAAAATAATGTGTGGGTTGGGGATCTTCTGTTCTTCTCCATCAAAAAGTCAAGATTTTATTTTAATGGCCAATTCTCAGACCAGTTGAGAACAGGGCCAAAACCAGTACAGGGAGTGTATTGTATAAGCCACTGGTGGGTATATGGACTACAGCCAGATGAGTCGTTACTTTCCACACTGAATGGTGAAACCATGGTGAAATGAATAACTCATGTATCCTCCGCTTGTGGGAAAAGGGCAGATCACAGACAGACTTTACACAGATGGATGAAGGAGAGAGAGTTACAGATGGAGAGTGATACATGGAAGACTTGGTTCTATGTCTTGGATAACACGATATTCTGAGAGACCGCATTCTTGGGATTGACCAGAGTCAGTTTTTTTGCTTGTTTTTTTGAGCATACATTTAAAATTTAAGAGAGCTTTGTCAATACGTATTGAAATACCGTTTCCCTCAGGCTCCCCATGGTGCATTTACAGAGAAATAGAATGAAGATTACAAAACAAGGTATATGAGTAACTGTCTTTATTCGACCCACATTCACTGGATATGAGTAATCGTGTGCACTGATTGGCTACTCTACTACTACACTGCAAAAAATGATATCTTAGCAAGTGAAAACATCTTGAAAATAGTTGAAACGATCTAGCATTTCTTATTAGAAGAAAACAAGACACCGACTTTGAGATTACTAAACCTAGTTCGAGATTGCAACCAACTTATTCTAAGACGTCTTACCAAGTGTAATTATCTTACTGCACTGGCAGATTGATTAAAGTCTAAATGTTCTCAAATTTATTATGGTTTTCCTTACATTAGGATGGCTAGTTTTTGCGGTGTAAAATGTGACGCGTCACTGACCAAAATTACAGTAGTCATACGGTGGTTTTAGCTTTAAAAAGAACAATTCAGCCAAATTTTCACTTTTTTTTTTTTGGTATGGGAAGGAGAAGGATAATGATGCCAAGACAACAGTGTGTCATTCTTTCAGGTTTGTCATGGTGTATGATCGGATAGTTACCTCACCACTGACTTTTCCAATAGTGCCTAATGGTTAGAGAAGCAGCTTTGGGACCAAAGGGTCACTGGTTTGATTCCCTGGACCAGAAGGAATGGCTGAAGTGGCCTTAAGCAAGGCAACTAACTCCCCAGGCTGTACTTGGTATGTTGCATGTTGTTCTAGATAAGAGTGTCTGCTAAATGCCTGTAATGTAATATTTAAAAATTTTTCTGTCACGGCATTTTCTCCCAATCTTCCGTTTTCCATTGGTTGTCGTCCCTTTTCTCTCCAGCTTGACTCCTCTAAACCCTTCTCCTCGTGTGTCCCCCGAAATCATATTCACTCTGCTGCCAATCCTAGCATGTTATCAACTTAATCAAACGCACAGAACGATAACCAAGACATCCTACTGAGAACATTTCAAACAGAAACCCTCATTCAAGACAGTTTAAGATTTGTAAACTGCACGTCTAATTCATCTCGCATACCTCAAAATGCATTTTCAAAGTGTTCAGTATCTTAGACTTGCTTTGCATGGGACTCTTATTTAACCGCACGACAGTCTGTTCCTGCAGGAACTCTGACCCATCCTGTCTGTTTCTGCAGTTATTATTTCTTGTTTGTACAAACCTACAATGTCTTTTAATAAACTTAGATGGTTCCATTTCCCAAAATATAAAAGGAATTAGTCATTAAAACCAGGATAAAGCAGTTACTAAGGACTGTGTTAAATGCATAGCGCCACCCGAGTATTAAATATCCTGTGTTAATCAGTGTGGCTTTCCTCGAACAGTCGCGATCCCCAAGCTGGAATGACTTTCTTCCTCAGCATATATAATTTGTCGTCACTCTGCATAAACATCAGACTCTGGTAGGAGGTGCTGCACAATGTTTGGAGGTGGAATTGTACATTAGAAGTGATCACTGGAAGAGGATACAGTTCCAGGTTGATTTGCTTAGATACTGTACCTACTAAATTTAATGAACACGTAGGTACAAACCTGTGTTGCTGTCTTGGAATGTTATCTGAGTATAATGCGTTATTTTAAAATGTCATATACTGCTGTTACACATTTTAACCCAAATATAGGCGCATCTTAAGACCTTCTCATTCAATCTTCTCTTCTTTCAACTCCATAAAGGTGTATAAAACATACCACAAGTGTAATTCTGGATAAACTTGATGCTGAAAAATCGCAGAACATCCTCTGAACTTAAAAAAAAATAATAATTCCTTGGCAGATGATGTCTGAACACAGAGAAAGTGTAGACTCAGAGTCTGCTGGAGGTTTGACTGACCATGACTGAGAACAGGGATAGCAGGTAGAGGGGTGCGTGCGTGTGTGTGTGTGTGTGTGTGTGTGTGTGTGTATGCACGCATTTGAGAGAAAGAAAGAGAAAAGAGAGAGCGAGAGAGAGAGAGATAGAATGTGTGTGGGTGTGTTGGGTGGGATAAACTGACCTCATCATTGAGATTGCTGGCGAGCAGCACTGCACCAGCCGCTGAGTGTCCTGACAGAGCGACTCGCCCAGCTGCTGCCGCTGCTGCAGCCGCCGCACTTAGAGGACTGATCGAGCCTAGAGAGAAACAGCCAGGAAAAAAGTAAAAAAAAGACAGAATGAAGCAGAGTTAAAATGTCAAACATCATTTCCAGTAACCCCTCTGACTAAACCACAGCGAAAGTACTCGCACCACAGCTCATTTTCACGTAGATAAGATGGTACTGAGGAACAGAGACAAATACATCGGTTTTGACTTCCTGCTTTAGCTGTGTATTGCCAGTTTCTTCAGCTTACAGTTCATCTTTTGATGCCATCTCTGTCTGAGAAAGCGTCGCTGTGCAAATTCTTCCTATATATGCTGCAATACAGAAACTTAGCCTTACTTAATTTGCCCCCCCCCAAGTAATTATTTTGGATTTATTTTAATTTATTTTCGGTATTCTGAAATCAACACAAAGTGAAAATTATACACACAAATTCAGCGGTGCTGAAAATACCAAAATGTCTTAACTTGCCTTAACTTCCTGTTAGCAAGCAGCATCTGTTTAAGAGCACTTGCTGGATTGACAAACACAATATAATGAGCTCAGTGCAGATCTGAGAAAGAGATTTACACAACTCAGGAATGTTTCTTGGTGCCCTTTTTAAAAGAACTGCAGATTCCAAGATCAGTTCAAACAATTTTACATAAAAGTTACTGGAAGGTGTAGCCACTTTGCCACGGTCTGGAAGATCCAAACGGTCACCCTCAGCCAAGAGGAAACTGGATCAGAAATTGGTCAACATTAAGCTTTTGGAATGGCCTGACCAAAGCCCTGACCTCAACCTGATTAAAAATATATGGACTGTGCTTCAAAGTCAGGTCCATGCCAGGAAACCAACAAATTTATTTGAACTATATAAATTCTGCCAAGAATAATGGTCAAATATGCAGAATTTTGAAGCTTGCTTAATGGCTACCAAAAGCATCTGTTCAAGGTGAAACTTGCTAAGGGGCACTTAAATAATATTCAGTGTGCCGGATGTATAATTCTGACCGTGTTAGTTTCAGAAATCCCGAAATAAATGAACACTTGTGCACCAAATTCTTTTTTTCCCCCCCTATGAAAGATCCAAGTTGTACAATCATTCTGCTCCAGAAGAACAGTTAAAAGAAATCAGCGAAAACCCGATACTGCCATGATATTTATGTCCATGACAAGTGTAATCTTATATTTTGGGTTGTCCTTTATCATTTCAGAAGCTCAAAAAGCTGGATCCAACAGTGGTGGTCACAAAACCAGCAACTATCGCCAGTAAGGCTTTCCCCAAACCATGTGCAATGTCAGTGTCGCGCGGTCACTTGCACGCACGTAAAAAAAAAAACCCACCCCCCAAATACCATAAATTGAACAATGCAGAGTACTTTCCATATCTAAATATCTCCTATTCACCTCTGAAAATGAGTGATAACTGTAGCAATAGGAAGATATTGTAATATATAGGTCTAGATTATCCTGGTACTCGACCCAGAAGTGAAAGTAAAGGGTTTCACTGCCTGCCATTCATAACCATACATGTTCTAGGTGCTGTCACTAGACGGTGCTGTTGCATGATTTGACCTCAATTCTCTTCCTGGCATCCTGGAATTGGAAAATGAAAAGGCATGCTACGAAGCGTTTTCATTTCAAATCTAATTTTGCCCCTTGCATATTTGACAAGGTAAAAACCGGCAAATTTAATAAATGTTGAATTGTGCCTAAATCAGCCCGAGATGCCACCAGAACACACCATTTGAAGGCTCCAATTTCAAAATTTTCTGAAGAAGCATGCCCCCGCCCTCTGTGCTGGGCTCCACATCATTACCACCACTGTGATTTTTTTTTTCCCCCCCCTTCCTGGGGAAAGCCCTGCCCAGGGACAACAGCCTGCATCAGCTAACAGAAACTAGCAGGGGAACGAAAGGGTAGTTACTGTTTTTAGTTGCTCTCCACAGTGGTAAACACTTACACAATTGTTATTTTGTTCACATTAATATTATGTAATACGAGTACCAGCAATATAATACAATTCATGAATCTGCGCAACACTAATATTAATAATAAAAAAAAAAAAGACTGAATTCAAGTATGAGCTGCAGTGATCGAATCTTCAACACAATCCTATTGAATGTTTTGGACACCTGCTGGTTTCAGTGAACCAAGATGAACTGACGAAATACCAATTTAAAAAGTTTGTTGTACTGTCTCCTGAATAGAAACGTACCACATCAATAGATGCCATATACTGTATGAATGCAGAAGGACGAATATCTACGGAAGTGAATCTCCAGAGAAAAAAAGTTTATTACACTTACTGTTCTCTCTCCATCTTTTCTTTTTGGTTTAAAAAAAACAAATTAATTTGTTTGGGCCATGGTTCAGTGTACAGCTGTAAAGTTTGATGAATTTAAGTTAAAATTACTGTTTATGCAGGTTAAGAAGCAACGCTTTCCACAATCAATGACCGCATGAAACAAGTGTGTTTTGTTTTATATTATATATATATTCATTCTATCCAAATTCACTGGAGATGAGCAATCACACGCTCTGACTGGCTACTCTACTACGAGCTCATATACTGTGAGTAGAGAAAACAAAATGGCAGAGCATGTTGTTGAACCAACCAACCAACCAACAATTAAATAAAAACACTATTTGAAAACTAAAAACCCCAAAAAATACAAAAAAAAAAGGATTTGATGGTAAGAACATATCTATTTTTCAAGACGTATTATTTCACATTTCACAAATTGCTACTGTCATTTTGCCGGTTTATTTACAAGCACTAAAACGTGTTTGCGTTTTTTTTTTTTAGACTGGTTCAAAACCTCAAAGAAGTTTGAAAATTACATCACTGAAATGTCAAGGAAGAATTAAATGTCTAAAGTAAATCTAAAATGTCAAACTATTCTATACCTCAGCATGACAGCAAGACAGCACTTTCAACCCCCCCCCAAAAAAAATTAAAATAATAATAATAATAATAATAATAA
>JAODVO010000009.1:27560130-27571185 GCA_025400055.1 Notarius lentiginosus
AGCCCTGTGATGACCTGGCGACTTGTCCAGGGTGTACCCCGCCTTTCGCCCGTAGTCAGCTGGGATAGGCTCCAAAGCTTGCCTGCGACCCTGTAGAACAGGATAAAGTGGCTAGAGAGAATGAGATGAGTATTGTTCTACAATGTAGAAAATGGTCAATACAGAAACCTGAGTGAGTAGGTGTCCAAACATTTGACTGTTACTGCATGTATAAATGCAATAACTTGACTAAAACCCCTGAAGGCTTCCTTTAAACGTCGTCTGTTTTTCTTGTTCCATGGTTTCAACTTGGTCACGATTTGATTTTAGGTTTTGTGAGCCAAAAATGACTGACGTTAGATTTTGGAGTTGCACCAGAACCATCTCTCCTCCTAATGTAAAACGAATCTGGTCCAAATAGGGATTGACCCTTCCCCCCCCCCCCCCCAAACTGGTCCAAAAATGCAACTTTCACTTTTTTGTGTACTAAACTATTCTGTCTTGAATCAAAAGGCAAAGACCAAAGGCATGGGCAGCAAGGTTGCTATTGGGGTGAAGTATGTAGACAAGCAGGAACGCATCTTTGATGATGAGAAGCTCAAGGCTGGAAACTGCGTCATTGGCTTACAGGTGTGGCATATCATCATAACTTAAGTATGGGTTGCTGAAGCATTCTTGTACCATAGTGTGTGCAACTTTCCTCCCACCCCATTTATTCATGGTTGTTTTTGGCTGAAGTGCATCTCACTGCCCATTTCTGACATGTTTTTTTTTCCTCTGACATGTAGATGGGGACAAATAAATGTGCCAGTCAGGCTGGCATGACTGCTTATGGCACCCGAAGGCATCTTTATGACCCAAAGACTCAAACAGAGAAGCCATATGACCAGACTACCATTAGCCTGCAGATGGGCACCAATAAGGGAGCAAGTCAGGTACGTTGATGGTGAAAATAGTTGTACCATGTTGAACAGTTTGGTGTCTGATTATCATTCCACATGGTGGAGACACCACTGTACACTGTGGATAGAATGATTTTCCTCAGCAGAGATGGATAATCATGCTCCCTGCAGCAGATTGAATGAGCTGTGTGCAGTGAGTCAGTGAAGACCATTTGTCACTTCTGAGGTGTTAGTGTTTCTTCAGTGAACTCGCTGCTCAGCTCCAGAAAAAAGTCCAAGCTGACATGGTACTCGGCATCAATTCAATTTATTCATATTGTCCGTCAACAGAAAGTGATGGCAATAACTTGGCAATATTACACACAGGATGTGTTGCAGCTCCTCACTAGTTTTTCCTTGGAGACTATGTATATTTAAAAAAAAAAAAGGGGGTTATAGTTAATATTCTTGTATATTTAATGTATGACATGGGTATAAAAAAAAAAAACCTAAGTAGACAAGTAAAATTGTCTAATGTAAGGCAAATAAAAGCAAGTTAAACACACAAGTGAAAATTTAAGCTGTCGTGTGGAGGGGGGTATTTTTTATTATTAGACAGACCTGATGGTGTGTTCACTGTTCCATTGTGTGACAGATATGGACATCTAAACACACAATTTCAGTCTTATCTACTTTGCTTTCCTGACTCTTTAGGCTGGCATGGGGGCCCCTGGCACCCGGCGAGACATCTACGACCAGAAGGTGTCTCTGCAGCCAGCGGACAACTCCACCATCTCTCTGCAGATGGGCACCAATAAAACGGCCTCCCAGAAGGGTATGAGTGCCTACGGCCTGGGCAGGCAGATCTATGACCCCAAGTACTGCTCAGCTGGGGAGCCTGGAGCCCACACCAACGGCAGCCAGGGCACAGGCACCACTGGCTCGGAGGTCAGCGACACTGACTACCAGGGTGACTACCAAGCGGAATACCACCACGAGTACCAGCCGCAATATGACGAGTACCGTGGCCACTATGACCAGGGTATTGATTATTAAGCAGCTGAATTAGTGTTCAGATCAAGACCCCCCCCCCTTATTTTGGTTCTTATTTCAACAGGGCAAGATTTCTTTCCTTGCTGGCCTTAAAAACTGATGCAGAGGGAGCAAAAAGTTGCCTTTATACTCCATTCCTATATAGCTTGTCAGTATTTTTATTCTTAATTACTGAATTATGTTTGGAACATGTTTGTTTTTAAAGCCTGTTTTAACTTGGGTGTTGGTGGAATGCCAAGTGCGCAACCCCTCCCTCGGAGTCGTCTTTATCCTCCTGTAGCTTGTCTGATTTACGGGATGTTTGTCTCATTGCTCTTGGACTATCTGCTCAAGGACAGTGGGAGGGACTTGAGTACCACTTCCTGAAAGTTTGTGTAGTTTCCCATGCCTGGCCAGGAAGCTGTTCAGTCACTCGCTGTCGGTTTCAAACACACGGCCTCTTTTTTAGATTCCTTTTAGTTAACTTGATCTAATAGTGATTGTTACTTGTACCATCTCTCAAGTTTTAGGCAGTCTATCCCTTTTCTCTTGTATTCTCCTTTTGTATTTATTGCTGCTGTCACTCGATATGGTCCTGTCAAATTATTTTTAATGAATAAATTTTTACATATGACTTACAGCCACAGGGGTGTGTGAGTTTTTTGTAATGATGTAACCATCATGGAAGAGGTTTTAGAAGAAATAACCATCTTGTGCACGAGGATCTGTTTAGTGGAGGTACGCCACCTCCAGAGTGAGATCTCTTTCCTTTCGGGGACCATAAATCCGTGGGAGAGAGGGGAGCCAAAATCTGCACATCCATGCCAGTAAGCCCAAATCTGTCCAGCTACAGCAGCTCAGTAAGACATGACAAGGAAGTGAGCTGCCTGATAGGATCATGGGAAAAGTCCAGTCGCTCAGAGTTTCACTCCCTCCTTCCCCCCTCGAGAATAAGCCTTGCTTTGTCTGGCTATTCAGGCCTGATCATAATACAGCTCGGTTGGAACAGAAGCTGAGCAACAGCACAGGTTCTCCTAGCAACTTGGCCTTTCTGGACAAACCAAATGCCAGCTAGTGCACAACAGCCTGTGTGCATGTGCACACGTACGTCTTCATTTGGATTTCTGTTGTGGAAAGTGAAACTTCCAGGAATGCAAGGTTATCATGGTAGCAAAATTCTCCACAAGGGAGTGCACTAGAGCAGTGCTTCAGTTCTGCAGCTAAAAAAACACTTTATAACCACGTTTTTCTACTTCGAGGCAGGAGTATCCGAATCACAACCCTTGAGCTGTTGTGAAAGCTAAGAAGGTTAAAAACAATTACTTTTTTTTTTAATGCTGGTTATTTCTGGAAACAAACTCTCAAGCTCCTCTTTCCCCTCATGGACAACCTTTATTGTCCTTCAGTATGCAACAAGTGTACACTGAACGAAATTGTTGCAGTTTGGCTCAGCACAGAAATAAATATGAAGTGTATTAAATTATGCAGCAGAAATATAAAGTGACCTGTGGAATTTGGAATGTTCAAGTTTTGGGTTTGGAGTTCAGCAGTCTAGTGACCTGGTGGTCCTGCACCTGATGCTGTGGAACCTCTTTCCAGAGGGGAGAATAGTCCGTGATGAGGGTGTGAAGGGTCACTGATGTTTCTGGCTCAAGACGTGCAATGTCCTGAATGGAGGGAAGAGAAGAAAAATCCCAATGATCATCTCTGCTATCCTCACCACATTCTTCCAGTCAGAGGCACTGCAGCCTCCACACCACACAGAGATGCCACTGGTTAGAACGCTCTCTGGTGATTCTGTAGAATGTAGTGAGGATGTGCAGGGGCAGGTGGGCTCTTCTCATCCTACACAGGAAGTGCAGACGTTGCTGTGCCGCCTTGACTAGTGAAGTGATGCAGTGTTCGCAGAGCAGGTGAAGTTGTCGGTGATGTCCACCCCAAGGAACTTGGTGCTATTGACCACCTCCACGGCAGTGTTGTTGAGAAGTGGAGCATGGCTGGGTTGGTTTTTCCTGAAGTCAACAAAGATCTCCTCTTTCGTTTTGTCCATGTTCAGGATCAGGTTGTAAGCATTAGTATTAGTTCTACAAGCCTACATTAATCTTATTATTGTACACTTTTTAGTAGACCTGGCAGCGCTCAAACAAAACCGGATTTTGGGTCCAGTCACTAAATCTAAATATTTTACTGTAACCTCTTGTACAGCAGAAGGTGATTCACAGGACACCACATGGGTGCTTTAAAATGTCACATGGTTAAACTGACATTTTATACTATATATAACTGAAAATTACAGGCTGAGCTGCACTGAAATGTTTTTCCTTTGCATGTGTCTCAACCATCAAAGTCGGGGAGCTTTAAAATCTACTTGGCCCAATTCCACTGAAGCACACCAACATGGTCTAAATTAAAGCACTGTTGATCAGTTTTAATATGTAAAGTATTTTAATATAAGATTTTATATGAAACCTTGTTTTCAAAGTAAGTTTACGATGGGGAATGAGTTCTTGCATGATCCTCTCTCGGCACCTGTTGATAGTCATGGCGTCTACACTGTTCATTTTTACAGTGGTGGGGGAAATTATCACAATTTGAAAGCACAGGCGCATCACATAAAGCAATGTGACAGCCAGTATGTGATTTACTGACTGAATTGTCTTTCATTACAGTAACTAGCTAGCCAAAAAATAAAAAAGCGCCTTGATCAAAGCGTGACAGTCGCCATGTGTTTGAAATCACACCGTCACAGAAAAATGTGCAATATCGAAATAAAATGAGTTTTGCTGGAGTGGTTAGGATAGCTGCCTTATACCAGTCTTCTCATCTTGACGTTCTGATTAAATTCTGTGGTTTCTTTAGTCTTGGCTCATGCAAATAATGACACTAAGAGCCCCAGTCTTTGCAGACTCATTGCTTGGAGGTTGGCATAACTCTGTGACTAACATTTATCTTTTTAGATGGGAGTCTAAAGGTGTCGCACTTCTAGTATTAAGCCTCTCAGTCTTCTAGTATAGTTAGCATTAGCTAGCAAGAATCAGACTTGTTAAACTGATTTCTTATCCAACATCTTTTGTAGGCAAAAAGCAAGGTTATGTTGCAACTATAAAAGTATTGTTTGTCATTTTGGTGAAATACCTGGATACATAATTCTACAGGCTATGTTTTGGCAAAAGAACTTTATTCATCACACGCTTGTGAAATTCCTCTCTGCATTTAACCTATCTGAAGCAGGGCACGTGAGCAATGCGTGCACGCATACCTAGAGCAGTGGGCAGCCATGCTAACAGCGCCCGGGGAGCATTTGGGAGTTAGGTGCCTCGCTCAAGGGCACCTCAGCCCAAGGCTGTCCCATATTAACCTAACCACATGTCTTTGGACTGTGAGGGAAACCGGAGCACCCGGAGGAAACCCACACAAACTCCACACAGAAAGGCCCTTGCCGGCTGCGGGGTTCGAACACAGAACCTTCTTGCTGTGAGGCGACCGTGCTAACCACTACACCACCATGCTGCCGAAAGGTCATAAGGCATGACCTGGTACTCAAAATGGCCAGCGGTGGTGCTAAACCGAATTCTGATCAGGTTGTACACACTGCGCAGGTCAAGTTTTGAGAATATCTTTGCTGAACATAGTTGTTCTAATGCTAAAGGGACAAGTGGAAGTGGATATGAATACTTTACACACACCAGATTAAGTCCTCTATGGATGGATGAAGAACCCCTCCTTTCTTTTCCACAAAGAAGAAGCCTGTGGAAGCAGGTGACTTGGAGGGACTAATATAACATTGCTTGAGAGCCTCCTGAATGTACGCCTCCATTGCCGCTTGTTCTTTCTGGGAAAGTGGGTAGATGCGGCTGCGAGGAGGCGATGTACCTGGGAGGTGGTCAATGGTACAATCATAAGGGCAATGTGGAGGTAGGTTACAGGCCTTGCCCTTACTGAAGTCCTCCTTCAGATCAGAGTAGCACTCCAGCACATTGTTTAGGGAATCAGGTTGAGGACTTTCTACTGAAGTCGAGGAGATGCATAGTTGAGGATGTGACAAACAGTTCTGGAAGCATGTGGGGGTCCATTGGAGGATTTCTTTGTGTTGCCATGAAATCAGAGGATCATGGAGCTGTAACCAAGGATAACCCAGGATGATGTGATTAACCGTAGAAGTAACAAACAGTGAAATGAGTTCAGAATGTAGAGCTCCTACTTGGATGCAAACTGGAGTGGTCCTAGTTGTAATGAGACCATCTCCTATGGGTCCTCTATCGATGGTCCTGATGCTAAGTGGACAGAGGGTTGTGGACAGGTTGAACTCCTGCACAATGGAGTTGTCAATGAAATTCCCCTCCGCCCCTGAGTCAACAAATGCAGACAGTACATAGGTCGAAGCTAGTAGTTTCAACAAGACAGGTTCTTTGAATGATTGTGAGTTAAATTTCCTTGTAGAACTCACTGCATCAGGAACGGGTTCAGGGTTATTGTGATTTCTAGTGGGATGGATGGGACACTGAGAAATGTAATGGTCAGAGCTCCCACAGTAAAAGCATAGACCCTCACATCGTCTTCTCTCTCATTCAGAGCACCTCAGTCTGGTTAGGGAAACCTCCATCGGTGAGGACACATCCATAGTTTGAGCTGATCTGGTGTCCTCTTTGAGAGAGGGACAGCTAGAGAGTAGGTAATCCAGGCAAATCGTGAGATCTATGAGGGAGTCCAATGTGTGATGTTCATCTCTGCAAGCCATTTCACTCTAAAGCTCAGGACATAAACCTTGATGGAACACTGCTTTCAACGCTGGCTCATCCCATCCGCTAGCGGCTGCAAGAGTTCTGAAGTCGAGCGCATATTTGGCTACTCCTCTTATTCCTTGCGTGATGGTGAGCAGGCTCTCACCGACTTCGATCCCCTCAGGTTCATAATCGAATACCCGCTTGAACAATTCTAGAAAATGTTTATATGAAGTGGTGTACTCCTCTCCACTCTTCCATACCGCACTAGCCCACTGTAGCTCCTTACCAGTGAGAAAGGAGATAAATTTTGCAATTTTGCATTCATCAGAAAGATGTGGCATACTAGTGAAGTACATGGAGCATTGAAGCAGAAATAACTTACAGTTGTGGGCATCACTGGCATATTTTTCAGGAGTTTGGAGAAGTTGCACAGAAGCAGTAGTAGCTTCAGAGCGTGTTAGGAGGGCTTGCGACATTACAGCAGTTAACTGTGTCATCCTGGTGATGAGGTCAGCAAGCATCTGCTGATGTTCTCCTAAGAGTTGTCCCTGGGCCTTCAGAACTGTTTGCTTCCCCTCCTCCGCTACATCCATAATAAGGCGAAGTATCCTGTCAGATTGCAGGCCCTCACAGATGTTTGTGCAGGGCAGAGCAGGGATACAAACAGGAAGCATAGCCAAATCGGTGAGCAAACTCATAGTCAAATCCAGGTAAGGGTCAGTTGATCGGCAAACAGAATATCAGAGAGAGGACAAAAGCAGATAATGGGAAAACGTAGCAAAAGTCCAATAACAGGAAAGCAGGTAGACTAGAAAGGTTTGTTATGACTGGAAAGACACAGAACAATATTTCACACTGAAGGGGAGTGAAGGAGAGGCTTAAGTAGTGTTGCTGATGATTGCAAATGAGAGACAGCTGAAGTTAATAAAATGGAGACAGGGGGCGCTGTGAACCTTGGGTGGTGTTGTCTTGGGAAGCCATGTTTGTAGTTTGCTTTGCGTTCTGGAGGGTATAAAATAACATGCCATGTTTGTAGTTTGCTCTGCGTTCAGGAGGGTATAAAATAACGATGGTGGTTGCCATATAATTAAATGAAATCAGTCATTAATGTATTAATTACAACTAGGACTATTTACTCAGCAGTCTATAAAATATATAATTATATTAGCAGTTTTTTTTGTTTCTTGCTTATTACCTTGTATTACAAGTGACAGCAAAGAGGAAAAAACATGATTTTTATCTTCAGTCCTTATTTTCTATCCCCAATTATCCAGAATTAAAGGCAAGTGCCTGTGTTGAAAGACAGGAGTTTGGATGCTATGGAACGCTCCCCAATTCAGATGCTTTTACTCAAGAAAAATCTAGAAACATTGGAAGTGTAAACTACATTCAGGGAATTTTAATAATCTAAACAGGGAGCCCAGTCTCCACTTCCTATCCCCACGTTAAAGTTGAGAAGTGACTTTTTTTTGGCCAGTTCTTTTATTTATTAATTAATTTATTTATTTATTTATTTATTTATTTATTTATTTTCCCCCACCTGAGCTGTCCTGAATGTTTTCCTGTAGACTGGTGAGAATCTCATTTAAGTTCAGGACAGATTCTGTGACCTTTTGTATGGCTAAAATTCCCTGGACACTGCTGTCAATCTGAAAAGCAGCATCATGGTGTCTGTGCCAGTTTGTAAAAGCTCTAATAAGACCAATTTAATAAAGATTAGCCATATTAATGCTATAGAGCAGATTATTTTTATATTCAATAATTAATGCTGTTTGCTGTGTGAACTGGGGCATTTATTCATTAACTTGAATAGTGCAGAAAAAAGGGATTGAAAAATAATTGGCACAAAAAACAGTATTTCTTGCACTTCGACATCAGTGTGATAGAAATATGAACATCTAGACTTCGATTTCTGACCTCAGTGTCTTGAGCTTGAAGAGTTGCAGGTTGCCGATATGAACTAAAAATCTTGAAAAAATCTTGAAAAAGCATCTACACTAATAATAAAATGAAATCATACTGACACTTCATGTTCCCAGTGCCATTATAGTTGAGCTACACTTAGGAATTAAAGTATATGCTGTTGTTTGCTTGGGAATTAGGTACACCTGAAAGCAATAAAAGCAAAGCCTACAAATTATTCTGTGTTCATAGCACTCACAATGTGACATTTAATCCTGCTGAATAAAAGAAACACAGGAGCTTATGAATTCTTAATTCTTTCTTTGGGTTTATGGTTATTTAGCACAAAAGTCTTTTAGCACAAATCTAAAGTCTTTTAGCACAAGTTCTACAGTCTCTTAGCACAAGATCCAAGAGCATTTAATCTTTATTATGAATACTTAGTGATCATGTTTAAAGATACTTGATGGACTTTTTTTATGAAAGTTGCCAAGATTCCGATCGAAAATGAATGATTGTATTTCTCCACTCTGCCATCTTGAAACCGCCATGTTTGATGTAGTCCGTATGTTAGTCGCCAATCCTCCCTCCAAATTATTTAACACAGCACATACCCTGACACAGTACACCGCTACAGCCAACTTCCAGGTTTTTATCTTTATTAAAGTGCTAAGCGAAAATTATATCATATTTATTATTTACAATTTGCTAATTTGATAAAGAGTAATTATTGGCAGTCAGTTGAATTTGTAATATGATCAGAAGTGACTGAAGTTATCTCTGAAGGTGCCCACAATTCAAGGCTTAGCTACAAATATCTAAAGACACCAAAGAATCAGATTTTCAGTCCACATTTCAGGGATCAACAACTGATCCTTAACATGCACAGCAGCAGAAATTCTGGCTTCTGGTCCCTAAGCAATCGTAATAAACCCCTTCCTATATCAAGATGAGTATTTTTTTTCGATTATTATGACCATAATCCAGAGTTGTCCTAAAGCTGTGCTAAGAGACTTTAGAACTTGTGCTAAATGACTTTAGATTTGTGCTTAAAGACTTGTGCTAAAAGACTTTTGTGCTAAATAAACAGATACCTTCCTAAAGCCCTCCCACCCCGAATCACTGAATGATTACCGCCAAACTCCTGTTGCCATGAAGGGCTTTGAACAGCTGGTCAGGGAACACATCCCTAGCTTGCTTGACCCACTTCAGTTTGCCTATCGGTTGAACTGATCCCCAGACAACACCACCACACATGTTCTGCACATGTTCGGCCCTCTCTCACCTGGATCAGAGGGGAGGAAACTATGTACGCATGCTTTTTATGGATTACACTTCAGTTTATTATTCCCTCCATGCTCACCACAAAACTCAGGGACCTGGGGCTGTACTCCTCCACCTGCAGCTGGGTTCAAGTCTTCCTGACAGGATGACCTCAGCTGGTGAAAGTAGGAAACGCAACATCCTCCTCAATCACTCTCAGGACTGGAGCCCTTCAGGGCTGGGTTCTCAGTCCCCTGGTGTACTCCCTGTATATCAGTGATTGTGTGGCCACCACTTGAACAAGCTGGCAACGTTTGCTAATGAATGTCAAAATGACAAAGGAGCTGGTTGTGGACTTTGGCAGGACACAGACCAGAGACATCATTGAAGGGGCTCCAGTGGAGAGGGTGAAGAGCTTCAAATACTTGGTGTCCAGCTCACCAAAGATCTCTCATGGACAAACCACATAGACAATCTCTGGATGGATCGCTATCTGATTGTTGATGTGAATGGTGAGTTTTCTATGCATACTAAAGTAAAGTTTGGTGTGCCACAAGGTCCTGTCTTAGGCCCATTGCTTTTTTCTTTATATATGTTACCTCTGGGTGATATTATTCATAAGCATGGTATTAATTTCCACTGTTATGCTAATGACACACAGTTGTATGTTTCTGCAAAGCCAGATGAGAAACACCACCTTAATAAAACTGAAGAATGTGTCAAGGACATTAGTCACTGGATGCTTATTAACTTCCTTCTACTTAAATCTGACAAGACAGAAGTACTTGTACAAGGACCACATGCAGATAGAAGTAGGTTTTCTGATTACACCGTAACTCTGGATGGCCTTTCTGTTTCATCATCTGCAGCAGTAAAAGACCTCGGGGTGATCATTGACTCTAGTCTTTCATTTGAAACTCATATTGATAACATTACGAGGATAGCTCTTTCATCTCAGAAATATTGCTAAGACAAGAAATATAATGTCAGTACATGATGCAGAAAAAATAGTTCATGCTTTTGTTACCTCTAGGATTATTGTAATGCCTTACTGTCTGGATGTACCAATAAGTACATAAACAAGGTCCACTTACAGTAGTTCAAAATGCAGCAGCAAGAGTCCTTACTAGAACTAGAAGATATGATCACATCATCCCTGTCTTATCCACACTGCATTGGCTCCCAATCAAACTTCACATTGATTATAAAATACTACTATTGACCTTTAAAGCACTGAATGGTCTCGCACCACAGTACCTGAGTGAACTTCTGGT
>JAODVO010000009.1:28956796-28972190 GCA_025400055.1 Notarius lentiginosus
CAACTGAAAATATTTCTAAGATGCTCTACTATATTATGCTGTAAATAGGTGAAATCTTGTTTCTCCCTCATACTTCTCATTATATCAGTCCAGATTTCTTTTTTTTTTATGTGCCCACTCCCAGCACAATCACCACTGTGGACTGGTAGAAAGAGTAAAGGAGTTCACCGCATGCAATAAATAAAGCTATTCTCCTCAGAAAGAATAGCCTGTCATGACCTTTCTTGTGGAGTACCTCTGAGTGTCCCCTCAGTCCAACAGATCATTGATGTGCACCCAAAGGAACATGTAATACTGCTCCACATGTGTGCCCTGAAAAGAAATAGGAGGCAGTGATATTTTATTCCTAAGTCCACCACCACCATCTCTTTTCTCCAACAGGTCTTGAGCGCGAAGTGATTTTCTTTACACCACTTGGCAAAACTGTCCACTAGTAGTCTCATTTTCCTCCTGTTTCTCCTCGCTGATGCAATCCATTTTCACAGAGTTGTCACAGTATTTCTGAAAATGCCATGATTCTGGGTTGCAATAAATGCCTGATGTGTAGAAGGTAAATAAAAATCGAGACAGAGCAGTTCTCTAGAGGGATCCTGTCCTGCACGCTCTCATGTCCGAGGTACAGCTGGAAACGAGAACAAACTGTGACCACATGGTGAGATAATCTAACTGCCAGTTCATCATGCTATCACCGACCTGTATTGATTGAGCCGAGCTCTCCCCCAGCAGAGTGGGCTGATGGTATTGAACACACTGGAAAAGTTAAAGAACATGATTCACACTACCTTGTTCTTGTAAGAGTAGGCTATGTAACACAGGTGCAAAAATGGCATCATCCACATCCAAGCGATACACGACATGTTTTGGTTTTGGTAATACGCAGGTGAAGTCTTGAGGTTTTGTAAGACCAGTTTTTGAAGGTTTTTTTTTTTTTTTCCACTGTGGGAAGCTGATGAGGATGTATAATATAAGGGCCTTTCAATGGTGACAGCACTTCAGTACAGACCTCTGTAAGATTACATGTACAGGCTTTAAGTTATCTGGCACCTTAGGCACATTCAACTCCCTTCCCCGTTGTAAGGCTGTGATGGATAGAGTGGGTGTGCTTTTAGATGTGGTATTGACCATGTCCATGATATTCCTGGAGCAAGAAATTGTTTTCTCTTTCATGGACAAGACTGGGGAAGGTGTGGGAGGATTTATGTGAGCTGCCAGTGGAACAAAGTCGATTAAGGATGGGGAGCTAGGTCTACGGACTGAGGTTGGTGGCCAAGGTTATTGCCAGCAATTAGCAGAAGGAGGGGCATCAAACCTGTTCAAAGAGTAGGTTAAACATGTTTACCCTCTCCACCCCTTATACCCCCTGACTGTTTTATATCCTGTTATTATCCTCGTACTTTACCAGACCTCCATTATCTTTCTTCCTGTTATTCGACTTCTTTCTTTTACCTTGCAATTTTTCTGGACATGCTTGGCCTCATCTCAGTCTCACAACCTTTTCCCATCAAGATAACCTCGATGCCCTTTCACATCCATGGCTTATTTTTGGGGAAGCAATTGACATCCCTTTTAGAGACAATCACGTCTTAGATAAGATGCTGTATGTACTTAGACGTAGCTGCATGCTCTCCCTAACTGTATCCCCAGAACCAGCATGCCACATAGTGCTGGGAAGCTGATAAGTCCCAGGCTCATCACTTCTTGGCAAACAGAGTGGGCGAGGTCTAACCCAAACACAGGCTCCAGGCGTTGGGCAACGGTTGTCATTCTCTATTAACACCCCTTTTGATTGGTCTTTGTGGCTGTGGAAACGGCAAACAGCTGCATGCAAATCTGTCAGCAGCCACCCCCTCTGTCCCCCCCCGGGGTTCTTGCACCATTGTCCTGTGTTCGAACCACTGCTGGAGACATTTCTCAAGGGAAAGGATGTAGAAAGGGAGGGAGTGTTGTCTTTAGAGGAGGATGAGAGGCCCCACTGTGGGCACAGCAGGGACTCCTCGTGACTGTTTGTCTTCTTTGTCATTCAATTCTCGATATTACCAGCCGGCAACATCTTGGGAAGAAAAGGGGAGTCTGAGAGTTAAGCACTGCCCCCATTGCGCTCATGCCTTCATAATCCAGCCTTCATAATAAATTCAGCTTATGATACTGTACACGAGATGAAGTCAAGAGTTTCTAAGCTGTTTAGAGAATGCAACAAAAACAAGAGCATGTTCAGTGTTTGTTTTTCAGATGCTTCCAGCTTCAGCGCAAGACTTCGCTCGACTTGGCATACACCAGATAATTAAGTATCAAAACGATGCATTGTCTACGTGATCAAGGAGGCTCAAATTAATTCCACAAATCAGCATGCTAAATCCATTTGAGATAAGGGAAAAAAAAAAAGCATCCAGAATTATCTATGTGGAAAGCTTTTAAAAATATTTTACTCTGGTATATAGCACCTCCAATTTCAAACTGTCAACTCTGTCCAAAAGTACACGTAAAATATGGCACCAAAACAATTTGGACTATCTAAGGAATAAATATGACATAATGGTGGACTATTAGGGTGAGCTGCTAACCCACAATAAATGTGAACAGCCTGGATTTGAGGAAGTGCTTGTCAGCAGAAGACTGGCATTAAACTGAGGAAACATCTCGCCATGTCAGAGTCACGATGCGGCTACCCTGCCATCTCATGTAACATTCATGCCATGCTGCACTACCTTGTGGTAAGCAGTTACTGGAGGAAGTCAAGAGATGAGATGACGAACCCCGAAGGCTAAAACCAGCCTTCCCGTCGAGGAGCTATTGAGAACTCTGAAATTCCAATATATGCATTTGGAAATAGCTGGAGAAAAACGTGGGAGCTCGATCGGTGGCCAGAGTCCATTTTCCTGAGGCTGATCCTCCTCCAACTGAGCTTACATGCTGCTAACAATGGCTTTGTCTCAGGTTCCAGTCACTCTTGATTTGTATTCATGACAAAAAGGTTTTCTCTTCATATATATACCATGCACACTTTGGCAAAAAAGCAAGTGCTGTGTGACAGACAGATTGTTCATACTGTGCAGGTTGATACTTGTCTCTTGAATGAGAAGTGGGCTTTTTTCCCCTTTACTTCTTTGGATGGTAGACGATAATGCTCAGGTGAACTATGAATGAATGATTAATGTAGGTCTTATCGCTGAGAATTCCTGGAATGTACCTAATTTTAGCTTAAAACTCACAGGTAAAGGTGAGAAAGGCCTGCCAGCACTGGCCACTCTCTCGAACAAGCCTCTCTTCATGCAGAACAGCCGTGGGTGGCATATATCTCACGCCAAATAAATGTTGCTTTAAGGTTACGGCTGACTCACTGCACTTCAAAACAACTTATCGAAAGGTGATAACACAAAATGGCAAACATCTCCGTGGTCGGATGCCTTCATATGCTCATAAATGTCTTTTTATACCAGGACATTTGTAGCATGTGAGTGTGTGTCAGAGAGAAAAAGAGGCCAGGGGTGCGCATGGGCAAGTGAGCCATTTTTGCCGTAATAAAGCTGTGCGTGTTGGTCCGATGAAGTGTAATGCTTCATATAGGGAGTCATAAAGCACTTTTAATTTAATTAGCTGTACCATACGAGGATCGATAGCTTGTCAGTTGCGATTTACTGACTGGCAAGGGATCTGTGATCAAACAGAGGCAGAATGCTTTTATTCACTATGGCAGGAGGGGATAGGATCTGTCTTTACTGTTTACATTCTCAGTTTATGACTTTGTTAAATGTCAGCCATGACTCTTGTTGATGAGTAACTCCTGTTTGCCTAGCACACTCTGACTGCAGCCCCCTCTCCCATCACCCCCAAACCCGTGGGGTAATGGTGCATTCTGTCTCCTCAGTTAGCCTCTGGCTGACATGCTGGAAACTCAAAAGAGCACATACATCAGAAAAAGAGTGAGGGGGGGAGGAGGAAAGGATGACCCAAAAGGCTCTGTCCATCATGTTCTGAATGAGGAGAACCTCAGGGGTGACGCGGGACACACACAAGCCCCCTCACTACACTGAGCTCTTTCTTCTCGTTCAAATGCAGTCTTTATTTTAAATGATGAAGCCAAGTAAGGGAGAGAAAGAAAAGAAGGCCAGAAGCAGAAATGCAGCCAGTGTAAAGGGGGATTTGTCCCTGATCTTCGTCCAGCAGCTTCAGTGTGTGTCTGGCTGTGTTCTCTTTGATACCAAATGCCTCAATGATACACAAACCCATTTTTCTTGGGTGCTTTTGGATTACCCCATGTGCTGGAGAGATACCCACTATTGCACGGAAAAGTGACAGATTTGCCATTTCTCTCCTGCAGAAATGCCATGGTCTTCAGTCTATTTGAAGCTCTACCAAGTGCTGACAGCCGTTATCATTTGAAAAAGCTCTGGCACCAGACTACTAAGGTGGAGGGTCTGTGAAAAGCATCCTGGCCATGTGCTGAATCTCCTCGACGGGGTACCATTAGGGCCCGTACAGTTGATCTGAGCTGCTAAAAATTTGTTTAGCAACACGATATCTCACATTTTGTGGTTTTGTCCTAAAACCCATAGAACAATGCATTGTTACCACCTAGGAACAAGCTCTCTTGGCAGGAGACACCCACTCAGTTCTCATACACACCTGAAAGGTTAAACTCCAAATGAGTCCATTTCCCATGCTGAGAGAGAGTGTAACAGCAATGACCCACATGCTTTGCAACATGTGCTCCAACAACACTGCTGCATGCACTCCTCAAAACACACACACACACACACACACACACACACACGAGTGTTTGGTGCTTTAGATGGAGTACTGCTTGCCGTAAATCCAGAGGACATAACAGGCTGTGATTAAGGGCAGAGCCACTGCTCTTCTGAGGATCATAAATAGCCTCTGGGCTGGCCACATACTAGCGATATGACAGTGTACCTTGCAAAGGAAATCTGGTCTAGTTACAACACTGACATTATGTTATTTTGATGCAGTAGAGATAGAACTAAACATGAAAAATGTATTCAGAATGAACAGATAATGTATTCTAAAATGACACACAGATATGTATAGGGGACACACTTTTTTTTCATTTTCAAATTGCCAAAAAGGTTCATTTGCTTGAGACTAGGGGGGTGTATTGGGATCCCAGGAGATGCAGCAAAATGTCATGACAGGTTTTTACGTTCATGTGAGTGTCATAAATGAAAACCACATTCAGTCCTTCATCATTAGTAACTGCCTGGTCAGGGTTGTGGTGGTTTAAATTTATCCATCCATTATCACTTATCCTGTGCAGGGCTGCAGGCAAGCTGGAGCCTATCCCAGCTGATTATGGGCGAGAGGCAGGGTACACTCTGGACAAGTCACCAGGTCATCACAGGACTGACACATAGAGACAAACAACAATTCACACTCACGGTCATTTTAGAGCCACCAATTAGCCTAACCTGCATGTCTTTGGATTGTGGGGGAAACTGGAGCAAACCCATGCAGACACAGGGAGAACATGCAAATGCCACACAGAAAGGCCCCCGTCGGCCACTGGGCTTGAACCCAGAACCTTCTTGCTGTGAGGCGGCAGTGCTAACCACTATACCACCATGCTATCACTGGTTTAAATTTAGGCTAGTTTATTTTATACTTTGGGAAACAGAATCAACTAAGTTCTTTAGAAGATACAAACAGCAAATAATCACTTGATTTCCTGTTGAGACCAGTTATGAAATCAAGTGATGTTGGTGAAAACGTCCAGTATTTTCCACTGTTTCTAGTGGTAAAGTTAATTAAACACACACACACCAACGTCCTTTTTTCACCACATTCACTCATTCATCAAAGTCCTTCCTGTGTCAGCACTTGGTATTCCCAGGCAGTCTCCCACCCAAGTACTAACCAGGCCCTTAAGGCAGCTCCAATCTCCATTTCTATAGCCCTCATCCTCTCGCCTATTACATAATTAGGGTTACAATGGAGGGCTGGTCCACTGGTAACCATGAGAGTTTGACTCCCTACTCATATCTCTATTGCAGTGTGTCTCATCAGATGGCAGTAGGTACCATTTTTATGATGGCCTTTGGTATGACCCAACCACGAGTAGAACTCAAGATCAGGCAAGAGCCAGACATGCTAACCATTAGGCCAACTTGCAGTATTGTGGAATACTCACTTATTCATACAGAGGACCAATTTGTCTTAGCCAACCCATCAACTGGAACTTTTACAATATTTCAAAACATTAAATGTAACTATATATGGATAAATTGGTCCTAGGTGTGCAAAGTGTAATTCTTTAATAAAAAAAAATGCAATTGTTGGCAAATTGTTTTGGTTTAAAAGGAATAAAACAACTTAGGCCATGCTGGTTTTTCAAATATTTTGATTATTATTTTTTATTATTTTGGAAAATAATCCAGTTTGGGGCTCTCAGAGTAACTCTGCTCTGTGTCCAGTTGATTGGTCTTCGGTGCAACCCTTTGAATACAGAGTGTTTTTCTACTGGAACTTCCATTATCATGTCTTCCAAGTCTGGAGCCTGTCTCAAACAAGTTGATTATTTCAAGTCCCTAGGTTCTTGGATCATGGACTCTGGGAAAGACTTCCTGATTAGGACAGCCCAAGCTCAGAAAGCCTGCAATAAAATGGACAGCATTTGGAACGCCAACCTGCCAAACACATTGAAATTAAACCTTTTCAAGTCCACCATTGAACCAATACTAATGTACAGCTCAGAGACCTGGACCCTCAGTGCAAGCCTCCATAAATGCCTTGCCAGTTGCTACACCAACTTGCTCTGCAGGGTTGAGGGTTTGTCTTGGAGATCCCACCACACCTTGGACCAAATCAAATCTATGGGACCCTGCCGAGGCTAAGCACCCACATAAGCCAATGACGTGCACAGGTTGCCGGCCAAGGAGGAGCTCATTTCCAAGCTCCTCCTCTGGAAATTAGCTGGGTCAGGGTCACCTTACCTATCCCAAAGCCATTGTGAGGGGACACTGAGATCACTCTCACTGAACTGGGCACTGCCATGGGAGACCCCAACTGCTGGCTGGCAGGAGGTTATACGTAGTCTCCCAGCCAAGGCCAGACAATGATGATGCTTTGTGTCAGGCCACATTACATTACATTGCTGGCATTTAGCAGATGCTCTTATCCAGAGTGACATACAATGTACCCCGGCCAGACTGAAGAGCAGTTGGAGGTTAGGTGCCTTGCTCAAGGGCACTTCAGCCATTCCTGCTGGTCCAGGGAATTACACCAGCAACCTTTTGGCCCCAAAGCTGCTTCTCTAACCATTAGGCCATGGCTTCCCCCAACACCACATCATTTATAATTATCCTATAACAGCATACCCTGTTGTGTTTTATTCTTTAGATATTGATTCTGAGGTCATATGTTCTAACACATCATGTAAACAAAAGTGTAACAACACCCATAACTATATATTTAAAATTCCATGTATGCACTCAGAAAGTCAAATATCTACACACATGAGGTACATTTTCAAGCTAAAAGTCCCCCCCTTAGTAAAACGCACACACACATAATTCCTTGGATCCATTTCGAAGAAGGTGACAGGGTCAGATTATCAGCAAGTATGATGAAGAGATGATGAACTCTAATCCCTGCTTGCGCAGAACCATGAGCGAGATCAATTAAAGCAGTGGCAGATAGAGATCAAAATCGCAGCGTGAGAATCAGATTAAGGGAGGAGGATGGGGAATCAGATGCCTGCTATCTCTCTCCACTGATATCTCTCATGCTCTCCCCCTATCTCCCGCTTTATCACAAGCTCTCCCTCTCCCCCTTTTATCTCTCTGTCGCTCTCTGTCTCTGGGTGCTGCAGTGCTCTGCAGAGTCCCAGTGGGAAAGCTGGCAATTGGTGGATCGATTCTCGTCGCCGCCTTACAGCTACAGAAAGACAATAAAGAACAATAACAGTCATCATCAGCACGCCACTGGGAGTGTATCTCCAGCCATCAGCACAACCGTTATTGCCCTGAGAGATGCCCCTCCTCAGGATGTGCTGATTATGCTGGCATGTTGCGCCGCTGTAGTGATGACAAGAATGCCAGGGTGATGATTTCAAAGCAGGCTGTTAACTCACTTCTCTGGCCACTTCCTGCAAAATAACAAGGCACTTTAAGGGAAATCAGTTGCCCATTACAAAATCACACTCTGCGTAGAGTTGGATTTTGGACTAAGCTATATTGTTCTTGTTGATTCACATTGTTTTTGTGCATTCAGGAGTTAGATTTAATATGGATGTGGGTCAGTGTCATACAACTGTGAAAGCAGAGTGAGAAAACAGAAAGAGAGTCTTGGATTGATAGCAGGTTCATGAGAACCAATTTAAATTGTGCCTTTCCTGTCTTAAGAAGTTTCCTTATGTGGATAGAGTGTTTATTTTCCCACAGCTTGCTGATGATTCATAACTACTGAAATCTTTTCATAGGAATTGCAGCCATGAGCATCATCCTGTAATGTCTAACAAGGTTTCAGAGGGATCATGGGTCTTGGAGACTCCTCCACGTACAACATGTCAAGCTCCTTTACATTATCATATGAGGCAAGTTGACTGCCCTTTTCAGTTCGGATCACAGGCTTTCGACAAGGTTCAAATCAAGAGACAGAGGTCCTGTTTACACTTAGTTTTAAAATGCATCTTAGGCAACCGGATCTCAAATGGACAGCCAAGACACATCGCTGTTTACATCCATTTCTATCAAGCATCTTCAAGGTGTCCAGCTGACCACTTGTGTTCAGATTTCATTACTGCCTGCATCACTTTTTCTGTTATGTCCTTGTCAGGGATACATTAGAATGCATTGGTGTTTACACGACAAAAGATATGTAGTCAAATGCATCCCAGACCAGCTCAGAAAGTGGTTTGAGGGAATGTCTTGAATGCATCTTGGTGGCCATTTAGACTTGTATTTAGCGTTGTCCACTTTTGATCTGATAGCCAAAGATGCATTTTAAAACCAAGCTTAAACAGGTCTTAGGCAATTTTTTTTTGTCTGACCACTGTTTGTTTAGCACACAACTAAATAAAAAGACACATATACAATATTTCCAGTGCTGACCTCTGCTTTTGGAGATGGACAACCAGTCCTGCTACACCATTCCAAACGCAAAAGTTTTTAACAAGCTACCGGTGGCCTCCAGAGCACTGGGTAGAGTCATTCTTAACCACACACAGGTGTAACCACTTACTCATTACCCGCTAGTTCTCTGCAAGTCATCACATTCATGGTAGCTAGTGGAATCCAAGATGCCAGTAATCTGGACAAGAATCCCTGCTAGCACCAGCCATAAAACAGCATGATCCACCATTAGTGATCAGTGACCACCATCTTATGCAGACATTTTGGGACTTCTCCTTGTTTGCAGTCACCATTTTCCCCCAAACATGCTGATGGTGTTCATGAACAAATATTTAAATATCCTCTGTTGTGGTCTTATTCCAGTCATACGTTGTGAAGTTCAGAAGTTGAATTTTGTAGGATGGTCTCAAAAAGGGATTTTTTAATGCACACCCCCTTCAAATCAAAGTGGCATCTCATATAATTTTTTTTTTAATGTCAACACCCAGCATCAATTAATCATAATTCTGAAATGTGTGTCCACCAGTGAGTGTGTCACAGGGACATCCTTTTTAAGAAATGATGGCCTTTGTGCAAATAACAAAGGCGGTTTATTATTTACAATGAGGTTTCATTACAAATTATCATTATATTAAAAAAAAACAAGTGTTGTCAGGCAAAACAAACCTAACATCTATCTAACATCAACTATTTTCAAGTTACAGCCCTCTGAAAATCCGTGACCTTGAGTTTGACCTTTCACGGTCATTCAAGATCAAACATCATGCTGCCAAATGAAAGGCCATATGGGAGTTCCTATATGCTAATAATAGTAAACATCTGTCTATTGGCAACCGTTTTTGAGTGATAATGGAAAATGTAATTTCGACTGAAAGGTTGAGCTATCCAGTGACCTTGACCTTGACCCGATTACTCCCAAAATTTAATCAGGTAATCGACGGACCATTGCCCAGCTATCCTGAAAATCTGAAGTCAATCGGTGCAACTGTCTAGACGCTCGATTGTTAACAGACAGACACGCAAACAAACAAACCTCACTGATTACAATACCTCGCCCCGCTGACTCCGTCATGGGCGAGGTAAAAACCTGCAAAGGAAAAAAGAGCAAGGATATAGATGCACTTTCTTTCTATGGTGTTATAGACTGTGCCACAACAGCAGGTTTTTATAGCAGCATGTGAGTCATGAAAGCAAGTAACATCACATCCTGATTAGTTTCTGATTAGTAAGTTTGTTAAAGATGGTCCAGCTCAGTCACATTGCGGTTCTGCACTGTGATGAACACTAAAACATTTTAAATGCAGCTTTATGATGTTCATTTTATTCCCTTTTTTTAAAGCATAATTTAATATACTGACATATAGCAGCATGCTATACACCAATCAGCCATAATATTATGATCACTGACCAATGAAGAGAAGAACATTGATTATCTCATTACAAAGGCATCTGTCAAAGGGTGGAATATATTAGTCAGCAAGAGAACAATCAGTTCTTGAAGTTGATGTGTTGGAAGCAGGAAAAATGGGCAAGCGTAAGGATCTGAGAGACTTTGACAAGGGCCAAATTGTGATGGCTAGATGACTGGGTCTGAGCATCAACAAAATGGCACATCTTGTGGGTGTTCCCAGTATGCAGTGGTTAGTGCCTACCAAAAGTGGCCCAAGGAAGAATAACTGGTGAACCAGTGACAGGGTCATGGGTGTCGAAGGCTCATTGATTTGCATGGGGCATGAAGGCTAGCACAGAAAAGCTACTGTAGCACAAACTGCTGAAAAAGTTAATGCTTACACCTTTCTGTTTTCGCCAGCATTAACTTTTTCAGTAGTTTGTACTACAGTTGTCCTTCCTTGAACCACTTTTGGTAGGTACTAGCCACTGCATACCAGGAACACCCCACAAGATGTGCCATTTTGTTGATGCTCAGTCCCAGTCATCTAGTCATCACAATTTGGCCCTTGTCAAGATCTCTCAGACCCTTAAACTTGCCCATTTTTCCTGCTTCCAACACATCAACTTCAAGAACTAACTGTTCTCTTGCTGCCTAATATAGCCCACCCATTAACAGGTGCCATTGTAATGAAATAATCAAATGTTATTCACTTCTCCTGTTAGTGGTCATAATGTTATGGCTGATTGGTGTAACTTATAATAAGAACTATGTATCTAATTAACAGAAATATTGACAAACTGCTGTAATATAAAATAAATAACATACTTCTGGATGTGCAAGTATTTAAGTTATTCCACATGAGCTGATAACCGATGAGGCGCGTAGCACCGAGTCCGCTATAAACCATGTACGGTGAGATTGAATGGAATATATTTTACTATATTTACATTCACTGGATTTTGAGAAACAGAGCATTTTTATTTTTTGCAAATTCGATAAATAAAAATTTTATACAAAACGTCCAAAAAAATAATTTCTGCTTAGAATGTAAACAAACCGTTGAAATGACAGGAGCAATTTGTGAAAAATGCGATAATAATTCTTGAAAAATGCAAAAATACATTCTTACCATCAAATACTTTTATTCCATATTTTGTTGTCTTTTTTGGGGGGGTTGTTTTCAAGGAGTTTTTTTTATTTTGTTCTCGGTTGGTTCAGTAACATGCCCTGTGTCCAAAATCACTCACTCATTCACTACTCCCTACTCACTATATAGGCAATTACTATGTAGATGATTATATAGTGAGCTCTGGACAGACAATTGCTGCACTCAGAAGCACCCACAGCACCACACAACATCTCACCAGGCAGTGCGCAAACAAGTACTGGCAGCAACTCTGTGAGGAAATCCAGCGCTGTGCAGAGTCCAGAAACATCCATGGAATGTACAGCGGCATCAAGAAGGTGCTTGGCCCCACAGTGAAAGGGATCACCCCCCTGAGATCTCTGATGGGGGAGAAGATCACAGACCCTGAGCAGCAGATGGCCAGGTGGGTGGAGCATTACTCATAGCTGTACTCCCGAGAAACATCAGTCTCAGATGCAGCCCTTAGTAGCACTCAGGAAATGCCCACAATGGAGGAGCTGGACGAAGTGCCTACCCTGGAGGAGCTCAGCAAAGCCATCGACTCCCTCCCGAATGACAAAGCACCTGGCAGTGATAACATCCCGCCTGAAGCCATCAAAAGTGTAAAACCAGCACTGATTCAGCCACTGCACAAGCTGCTCTGTCTCTGCTGGGAGGAAGGAGCAATCCCCCAAGACGTGTGAGATGCCACCATTGTGACTCTCTACAAGAACAAGGGTGACTGCAGTGACTGTAACAATTACAGAGGGCTCTCGCTCCTGAGTATTGTTGACAAAGTGTATGGCTGCATCCTCCTCAACAGGCTGCAACTCCTGGTAGACCGTGTGTATCCAGAATCCCAGTGCGGCTTCAGGGCAGGCAGGTAAACAATAGACATTATCTTCTCCCTTCGACAGCTACAGGAGAAGAGCAGAGAGCAAGGCCAGCCACTCTACATGATTTTTATTGACCTCACCAAGGCCTTCAATCTGGTCAGCAAGAAGGGCCTCTTTGAACTTTTTCAGTTCCAAAAAAATTCCCATGCAGGGATTGACCAAGAATGGCTCATGTGATATAAAATAGTTCGACCATTGATTAAGTAATGTATCTTGTGACGTCAAAAAAAAAAAAATGGATATGGTGTGAGTTAGTCATGGCATATCCTGGATATACCATGAACTAACATCACGATTTCAAGCTATATGGGCGACTCGAGTCACAGCTGAGGCTCCGTGAGCATTTCTGTGTGTGTAGACCTATGTATCATGATCAAGGCAGGCGATAGATGGTACATTGCACATGTGCATGTCAAAGGTCGTTCTGACGTAAACAACAAACATGGCTGCCTCCAGCGAGTTTATCCCGAGATTCAATCTTAACACTTCTAGTTTGGATTTTTTTGATGAGCGATATAAATCAAATATACCATGTACATGTGCCCCTCAGACAATAGTACAATGCCAGTCACATCAGAGAATCCATAATTTCAACTGGAGCCTCTCTGTGCATGGTATATTTAACAGTTATTCCATAAAATCAAGTCATACATGAGCTGATAGCCAACGAGGTGCATAGTGCCAAGTTGGCTATAAGCCATGTACGACAAGATTGAATGGAATAACTGTTTTATTATATCTAAATTCACTGGATTTTGAGAAACAGCATTTTTATTTCTATTTTTTGCAAATTTGATCAATAAAAACTTGATACAAAATGTCCGACAAAATCATTTCCGCTTAGAATGCAAACAAACTGATGAAATGACAGTAGCAATTTGTGAAAAACGTGACAATAATGATTCTTGAAAAATAAAAAAGATATGTTCTTACCATCAAATACTTTCATTCCATATTTTGTTGCTTTTAGGGGTTTTGTTTTTGAGCAGAGTTTTTATTTCATCCTTGGTCGGTTCAGCAACATGCTCCGCCATTTTGTTTTTCTCTACTCACGGTATATGAGCTGATAGCTTAGTAGTAGAGTAGCCAATCAGAGCGCGCAATCGCTTATATCCAGTGAATATGGATAGAATGAATGAATGAATGAGCAGCACAGTGGTGTAGTGGTTAGCACTGATGCCTCACGGCAAGAAGGTTCTGGGTTCGAGCCCAGTGGCTGACGGAGGCCTTTCTGTGTGGAGTTTGCATGTTCTCCCCGTATCTGTGTGGGTTTCCTTTGGGTGCTCCGGTTTCCTCCACAGTCCAAAGACATGCGGTTAGGTTAACATGGGAGCAGCCATGGCCTGAGGTTGGGCTGAAGTGCCCTTGAGCAAGGCACCTAACCCCAACTGCTCCCCGGGTGCTGGAACATAGCTGCCCACTGCTCTGGGTATGTGTTCACTGCTTAAGATGGGTTAAATGCAGAGGATGTGTGCTTAAGTTTGTGCTTGAGTGTACACTTGGAGAGAGAGAGAGAGAGAGAGAGATCTGAGCCTGCTGTGAGATAACAACAGGGGAACGTGCATCCAGCACACAGGAACACTCCGTACTTTTACTGCCACACTGTGATGCAGGCAGCCACACATTCTACTGCAGTGTGTGTGTGTGTGTGTGTGGTGGGACCGTGACAGGGGAGAGAGTGTCGGTAGAGAGAGGTAACTGGTATGATTAGTGTGAACAGGGATGATTGCGAGTGTGTAGCAAGTCATACCAACAGCTCAGAAGACATCTGCTCCCTCTCATGCCCGCCAAGCTTGGTGGGCTAAATTAAATCAAACTCCACTGCTGCCCTCATGCCTACGATGGAGGTCAAAGCATGCCACTTCAAAAATACAAAGGCCTCTCTTGATAGATCATTTACTGCTTTTCATTCGATTGGATTTTTTGTCCTCGGTCGCAACCAGAGAAGAAACAGCAATCCACTTGGACAAAATGTCGACAGATTTCAGTGCTGATCTGCATTCCGACTGCACTCTGTCATTTTTAACACGTGGCACCGACAGGTTATACACTCGGAGAGAACACACATCCCGTAAACACAAAGGGATACAGAACACATTTATAATGACAACACACAAAAAGCTGGATTCTCTTCCTGATACGATATAAGACTGGATAAAGATAATCAAGCACTTCAAGAGGATTAGTGTGCGTGTCTAATGTAAACACGCTCTCAGGACTCAAGAGGAAATGGCGCTCTTCTTGACAAACAATGGACAGACTCAGAAGCTCTTTTAGCAGGAATATGCATAAACCAAAGTACAGTAACAGCATTTTACATCCTGGTTACTGCTGTAAGTGAAAGAGATTTCATTCTGACGGGTGTGAACGTTGATTATTGTCAGAAAATCTCAAGTTCATTCACAATTCTTTGGCACTGTTGGATGTTTTCTTGAGTTTAGCATCCAGGTGTCGCAGGAACAACTGATGAGTTTTCCCAGACCACCTAACCAAGAATATTCTCTCAAAAATTTCAGTAGCTATATCTGGTTAAAAAAAAAAAAAAGCGACACATCTTCCAGACCCTGTCAAACACGGGGTTTTGTTTTCCTCCCTAACCACCAGGGGCTGCGACAATCACCTGTATACATTATGCATTTCAAGACACGGCAAAGTTTGGACACCCCTACTCATTTAGAGGTTTCTGTATTTTGACTATTTACTACATTGTAGAACAATACTGAAGACGTCAAAACTATGAAATAACACATATGGAACATATATGGAATTATGTGGTAAACAAAGAAGTGTTAAACTAGATAGAACTCAACGCAGGCGGCACAGTGGTGTAGTGATTAGCGCTGTCGCCTCACAGCAAGAAGGTCCGGGTTCGAGCCCCGTGGCCGGCGAGGGC
>JAODVO010000009.1:29975874-29986637 GCA_025400055.1 Notarius lentiginosus
TTGACTGTCACACTCGCTTCTTCATTTTGCACCAAAACCCAGTAGCCTTCATTATGTTTTCTTTTTTAATCTGAAAAATGCTCTCTTATGTAAATGCTGCTCAGATACAAAATTTTTATTTTCTCTGTAATATTTAATTTTGTGCTGGAAAACGAGCATTTGGACTCGAACATGTTTTTGTTTTGACTCGATAATGTACAGTAGAAGTCATAAAATAGAAATCTATCACAAAGTTTGCATGAAATAAAATAAAATAGGGTGACGAAGACTTTTGCACAGTACTGGATATAGAATTATGTGGTTAACAAAAAAGAGTTAAAAAAACAAAACATGTTCCATATTTCAATTCTTCAAAGTATCCAGCGTTTACCTTGATGACGCGTTACACACGATTGGCGTTATCTTAACCAGCTTCATGAGGTCGTCACTTGGAATGTTTTTAATTAACAGGTGTGCCTCGTCAAAAGTTAATTAGTGGACAAGTTTCTTGTCTCCTTAATGTGTTTGTGATCAAACAGTAAATAGTAAATAATAATAATAATACAGTAAATAGCCCTATTCCACAACTGTAGTAATCTATATTACGTCAAGAACCGCTCAACTAAGTAACGAGAAACGACATCCATCATTACTTTAAGACATGAAGTGTCTTTTAATTAATAAAAATAAAGAAGAAACATTAAATTAGTTGCAGAAGGTGTGTCCAAACTTTTGACTGGTACTATATGTATATCAAAATATTATTAAAGGTAGACGATATCCATATTTTTTGGGTGAAAGATTCACATAAAAGGTACAAAAGATAAGGGTACTTCATCACTGCAAATTTACACCGTGTATGTGTGTGTGTGCGTGATGTGATGAGACTTCTCTGGAATAAAACCTGAACAATCACCATCTGCTCGTGAAAGCCAGATGTCCTTCACAGAACAAGACTGACAACCGGATCATGAAAACAAGAGTCTCTTTTTTTACAACGTCCCTGAGAATCCAGGAGCCTGGTAACAGAATCAGGTGATGATGAAGAATTGAGCTGTTGCTGAAAACAGCCAGATGAGTTATGGACATAAAAATATGACGTCACTGCCTTAGAACAGTGAGAACACCAAAGCACTGAACCTATAGACAGAGTGCAATCTCAGAAATTAAAACACATTACTGTACCTTTAGGGGTACAACAGCTTGTCACTGGAGCAGTTCCTTCTATGGTATTGATCTGTACCCTTTATATACTGCTTAGGAATATATATGTACCTTTTTGGTCCCAAAACCATATAGCTACCTTGAGGTCTAATAATAAGCCCTAGGCAGGTATATTAGTGCAGACTGTACCTTGGGGGATAGAAATGGACTGCCGTACCCCTAGTTTTGACAGTGTGCAGCTCATTCTCGCATCAGGAAGTAAATACTATCTTTAAATCCAGGAACCAGTCTGGAGGAAAAAAGGTGAACTCACACTTCTTGATTATTATTTTTTAAAAATCGCACGTCAGTGGTAGAGATTGCTATCATATATTATTTGTATGGCTATAGTTATCATTTTACTGATCACAGTTTCAAGCCCAATTGGTCACCTGAAAGAAAAAGACTCAATCTAAAACTCAGAAATAATATACCATGTATTAATAATATTAACTCGAATATAACTACAATTCGAATGAAACCAGGAAGTGCTATTCACCCCATGGCTGCCACCCATAATTAATTGTAATGTGCTGGGCATTTTGGACAAAAATAGGTCAAAATTGGGATATTTTGATAATATTTCTCTAACTTGTTCAGAACTTTATATATTTTTTAATATTCATATAGCAAAATAAAAAAAAAACACTGTTGTAGAGTAAAAATAACTTTCGTAATCAAAAACATCCCACAAGACAATGGGTCTTGTCAATGAGAACCTGTCCATAAACATGAATTGCTCCTACTTGAAAACACAATGTATACCAAGGGTCTATGCATTCCATGTAACTGGGTACTATTTTTATGATAGTCTTTGGTACGACCCAACCATGAACAGAACTCATTATCTCCCAATTGAGAGGCGGATACGCTAACCACTACGCCAACTTACAGCATGCACCGCAGTGAAGTAAAAGTAATGTGCCATGTAAGGTACATAAAAGGTGGTGTTTATGACCAGTAGCACATGTCATAAGGCACAGCGGTAAAAGATTTCATGACATGCTTGACTCGTCCAAGGGCATTGAAGGGGTTAATATGATACACTATGTTCCAATTTGTTCGACTGTTCATCAAGTTAACTCTGTCCTACGATTATAAAGTGGTCTTTGGAAGTATTTTTACCCTGTTAAGGGTCCATGAGTACAAACAATTTGTGAACCCATGACCATTTTTAGTCTGGATCCTATACCCCAGGACAATAGGACCCCTTTATGAAGCTATAACCATTAAACATGACTTGCTACATCATTCCATGCAAGTAGATGTCAAAGAACAGCTTGTGGAAGTCATGGCCTAATGGTTAAAGAAGCAGTTTTAGGACCAAAAAGTTACTGGTTTGATTCCCTAGACCAGCATGAATGGTGGAAGTGCCCTTGAGCAAGGCACCTAACTACCACTTGCTCCCCAGGCTGCTTTGGGTATGTTATACATCGCTCTGGACAAGAGCATCTGCTAAATGCTATGAATGTAATGGATGGTTTAAAACTGTAAGTCATTCATGATCATTCCAAGGTCATCACAAATCTTTTCATAATGCACACAGGGAAACCTATAGGGGTGGGAACTAGGAAAACAACAACAAAGCAACAATTCTACTTCTATTTATCTCAGGTGGAAAAAAAGACATCTTACAGTTTGAACTTTTTGATTTTCCACTGAGTTGGGGGAGAACCAAAATGTTAATGAACTGGTTCTTTATTATTGGTCATCTTCATCTAGGAAAAAAAAAGCTGAGTTTCATATGAACACAACTCCTGTCTCCCAAATAAAAACCCTCCACTGCTGATTGGAGGAGAAATGAAGCTCGTAGTGAGCAGGAGTTATGTGATTAACAGTCTTTTCTGTAATATCTTTTGACATAAAACACAAAATATGGAACATGCATCAGTTATGTATGGCCCTGGTCACACTACTGGTCCAGCCATCCACTATCTGTAGCCACTTATCCTGTGCAGGGTTGCAGGCAAGCTGGAGTCTATCCCAGCTGACTACAGGCAAGAGGTAGGGTACACCCTGGACACGTCGCCAGGTCATCACAGGGCTGATACATAGAGACACACAACCATTCACACCTATGGTCAATTTAGAGCCACCAATTAGCCTGACCTGCATGTCTTTGGACTGTGGGGGAAACCAGCACACACCCACACAGGGAGAACATGCAAACTCCACACAGAAAGGCCCTCCTTGGCCACTGGGCTTGATACCAGGACTTTCTTGCTGTGAAGCAACAGTGCTAACCACTACACCACCGTACCACCCACACTATTAGTCCTACTCCAAAAAAATGTCATGTCTAAGCTCCTATTAGATCATGTTAGATATTTATCACCAAAAGCACAACATGTCCTCCTGTAATAGTGTTCGTATAGGACTAGCTTGGGTAGCATCATGATTTTTTTCTGATCTATTTCCAGGTGACCACACCACAGTCACCCAAAGCCTCCTATTTGGCCGTAGTATGCCGTGTTGCATGCAGACACACGACCAGATAGGATCTGTTCATAGTTTTTGCCTGTTTGGCAAAGCCTCTAAATGTCTTTTTGGTTGGACTACTAAGAGTTGATAGTTTAAATGTGTAGTAAGATTCAAGCTGCATGTTGAATGTCAGTCTTGCCAGATGCAATGCAAACCCATGGTTCTGTATGTGACTTTTCCCGTAAACAACCTTTCAGCTATTTCTTGTAGGCTGCTGTGTCCCAACAGGTAAGAACTGGAGTCATAAAAATGCTCTCTGAGAAGGCAGCATCTAATATATATATTTATTTTCAGTGTTTCAGAAGTCTGTGCAGTACACACACTGAAAATTTTAAGATGTACAATTTGGCCAAAGTTCATTTGACTATTTTCCGTAAACATTTATGTCACATATGGAATTTCAATTTCCTCTGTAACTGGTGTTCCAATTCTGCTGAAATTTTCAAGTTTTGCTACAAAGAAAGTGTGTTTACTATGCTTGGATCATTGACAAGTCTGGATAATGTGCACTCGGTCCCATTAAGCTCTCAATCCCTGTGATTTGTTAACTTTAGGGTGTTAGGAAATCAAAAAGTCTAGTACTGGGTACATACAAGGATGTTTCAATTTTACCCTTTGTGCAACATAACTGGGACCAATAGCATGACCAGGGCCATACACGTTTGGTGTGCTAATAAATGACTTACATTTCCAATTCTCCTAAGAGTGACATTGTGGAAGCTTCCATCAGCCACTGGTTTAGCTGTCTCCAGTCTTGTAACCCCTGACCCAAGATTAAAAGAGAGACGTAGCCTTCCATCCACAATTTCAAGTGCAAGAAACTCTGAAGTTGACAGCTCTCCCGGATTATACAAAAGCAAAGAGTTCTGTTTCACAGTTGCAAATTCCAGAGAGATAAAATTGTATCTGGGATTTAAAGGGGGAAATTCCAAATAGGACAACTCCTCAAAGCCATAACTATGCTCTTCACAGTTAACTCCAGTGACACCTGAGAATGAATATTCATGTTAAACTCTAAAAATTGCTAACTAATGTCAATAGAAATTATATTATTTTGATACCATGTGGAAAAAAAAAAACATCTTACCAAATGGACAGTGACAAGTATACCCTGTTAAAAAATTTGAGCATTGGCCATGGAGGCAAGGGGATGATGCACAATGGTCTATAATGTAGTCACAAAATCTTCCTATGGATAACAAAGAACATAATTATTTTGCACCTCTAACTGAAAGTGTACTCAAAAGTTTTTCTTTTTATCTTTATTCAACACTTTATCCTAGAAAGGGTTGCAGTGGTTCTTGAGTCTATCCTGGGAATACTGGGCATGTTTTGGGGAGTTCAGAGGAAATCAAAGAACTTGTTGAAAACCCATATGAACACACTGAGACCACTGGGTAGGAGGGACTGCATTACTCGCTCCTCTGTGAAAATAAGTGTGACACTAACCAATTGTGGGCATCTCTGTGCCCCTGAATACAGAAGAGGAAAACACTTTCCTCTGTGTTCAGCTGCCCTGTGATGTAATGTCAACAGCAGTTTGAAAAGATGTGTTTGCTGGCTTCACATGTCTCAAAGGAAGCATGTGCTAGCCTTTACCTTCCCTGGTTGGTAGCTGTCATGCGATAGTGTGTGGAAATTGGCAAGTGACCAAATTGGGGGAAAATTGGGATGGATGGATGGATGGATGGATGGATAATGATACAAATGTCCTAGTTACCTTCATATCCAGGTCTGCAGTCACAGAAGAATCCTCCTTGTATGTTCCAGCATGTCCCACCATTTGAACACACCACTCTCTGACACTCATTATCAACAATAGAACAATGCAGTCCAGAGAAGCCCTCTGAGCAATGGCATAGAAATCCTCCAGGGTTGTTAAAGCAGCTACCTCCATTTTCACAAGGGTTTTCCAAGCATTCATCTATATCATACTCACACCTAGTTCCAGTAAAGCCAGCAGGGCATGAACAGTTATAAACCTCTGCATACTGTGGAGACACAAATATGAGACGAGAACTCTCCAAAACAGCAACATCTTGAGTAATATGGATATTTCTGTTACAGGTGGCACCATTTTGGCAGGGTTTGAGTGAGCACGGATCACTGGTTATTTGAGATATAGTCACATTGCTCTGTGCTTCAAGCAACTTCTTATGCATGCGTGAGATGCCACTTGCCACAGTTCCACTCAGATACAGTCCATTATAACTTTTCATTGCTGCAAGAAGAACTGTTTCATTGCCCTGTATCCTCATTCCAAATACATGACTCTTAGATGCTTGTAGATTGAAGAGGCTGTCCAGAGCTTTTGCAAACTTCAGGTAGTTCAGTGACAAAAAGTTCTCAAGATTGGCAAAAGAGACATAGAACAAAACACAATTGTCCAATGACAAATTGGTAAACCCTTTATAATTTACATAGACACTGTTGTTTACTGATGGGTGGAAGTGGTCACTTGCTTCAACAGTGATATTGTATGCTGCCTCTCCTTGAAATGGTGAAGACCATAAGTCACACATCCCAAAAGGAAAACTAAACATCTTCCTCTGTCCATTTATAATAGTGCAGTTAAACACATCTAATTCATCCAGATCATCTGGTCTCACATTACCAATCAGTCCTCCATGGAAAAAGGTTCCATAATATTTGACAAAAATATTGATTGTTCGTTGTACAGGTGGATTGTCATTTTCATCCAGAACCTTAACATGAAACATGGTGGTGGAGGACAAGGAAGGGGAACCTGCATCTTGGATTACGACATGTATATCGAAAAAAGGACTGACTTCACGATCCAGTGGTCTGGAAGTGAAAAGAACTCCATCAGATGTGAGTGTAAAACTGTTTCTCAAGGCAGGCCTTATAAGCCAGTATGTGAAAGGACCTTGATTTGGAGGGAGATCATCATCAACAGCTGTCAATGTAGCCACTAATGTGCCATGTGGCTGATTTTCCCGAATAAATCCATCTGTGGATGTAAGTCTAGGGGCATTATCATTGATGTCAATAATGGTAAAGACTACAGATGCGCTGCCTGTTTCAGGAGGTGAGCCCTCATCAATTGCGATAACTGTGAGGTTATAAAAAGGCCACAACTCTCTATCCAGCTCATTGTATACTGTGATAATTCCAGTGACAGGATCAATAATGAAGGAGTTGTTAACATTTCCACTCTCTATGCCATAGGAGAACCTGCTCCATTTCAGTACTACATCTTGATCTGAGGCGCTTACTTGAACTACAGAGGTACCAATTGAAGTATCCTCGCGTATCATTATTTCATAGAGAGCAGAATCAAATTCTGGAGGATCATTTTCATCAATTATATGTATGTGAACAAGGGCTTCATCAACGTTGAAGCCGGTAATGCTCCCTCTGTTTTTAGCAATTATGTGGAGAGCAGCATGATTCTGTCCTTGATTTCTCATGTCTTTGGAGGTGTATATCTTTCCACTCCTTTCATGAACTACAAAGCCAGCTTTTTTACTTTGACCAAAAAGTAAGTAATGAATCTCACCATTGAACCCCAAGTCATAATCTATAGCCACAACACTTCCAATTTCTGTTTGTAAAGGAACAGTTTCAGGCACAGAGAAGTTGTAAATATGTTTCTGGAAACTCGGTATATATTCATTGACATCTATCAATTGAATGGTAACATGTGCTATATCATATAAATTTTGATTATCTAAGTTAGAGGCCTTGACAGTAAGTTCAAAACTCTGCTGTTGCTCAAAGTCAAACATCTCCAGAGTGTATATAGTACAGTTTATGGAATCCAAATAAAAGTAATCCATGTCCCCTGATATTAGTGAATACGTTATTTGTGCATTACTTCCAGAATCTTTATCAGTGGCAATGATCTGAATCACTGAAGATCCTATTGCACTGTTTTCTAAGAGAGAAGCCATGTACTCAGTAGAAGTGAAGACTGGTGGATTATCATTAATGTCTGTAACATTTATGGTGACATTGATTCTCCCAGTCTTGGAGAACCAGGCTCCATCTTTGGCAATGATAACAATGTGATGAATTTCTATCGTCTCAAAGTCAAGGTGTTTCGCTAGCTTGATCAGTCCTGAAAGGTGCTCTATATAAAACAGTCCATCCTCATTCCCATCTTCAATTGAATAAGACACCAATCCACTCAAACCAGCATCTTGATCTTGCGCCTGAATCTTCCCAATGACCGAACCCAAAGGGAGGTTTTCGGGGACAGAAAATGCAATGTGATTTTCTGAAAAATAGGGACTGAACAAATTTTCCTGTGTTACTTCCAACTTGATGTCAATCTGGGCAGAAAGAGGAGGGAAGCCTCTGTCTTTGGCTGTAACTACAAGATTGAGGAAAGTGCTGAAATTGGGCCTGAATGTTCTACTCAAACATACTTTCCCAGTAAAATGCTCCACCTCAAAATAATTTGATGCGTTCCCTCCACTGATGATGTACTCAACACTATTGTTCTTTCTTGGAAAGTCTGGATCTATGGCTGTTAAATGGAGAACCTCTGTTCCAACAGGCAAGGTAAAAGGAACTGACACATTTGGCATAAAAGGCAAAAAAGAGGGTGGAAAATAATTATGCTGAACAAAGATTACTGTGACCATGACTGAGCTGTTCAAAGGTATATTGCCACAATCTACAGCTACAACAGTAAAGTTAAAGCTTTGAGATTCAGATTCATTGAGGATAATCAGTTGTTTTGTAGAAATGTCTCCAGTAGATATGTTAACAAAGAACTTCTCACTTGGTGGTTCAATAAAGTACATAATTTGGGCATTTTGTCCAAGGTCCCTGTCCATGGCAGTGACTTTTAAGAGGAAAATGTCCTTGTCTTTTGTCTCAGGAATAGTTACAAAGTACGTGGGCTGTGAAAAAAGTGGTATATTGTCATTGATATCTGTAATGACTACGGTGACATCTGTACTGATGCTCCAAGCTGAATCATTAGCATTAACTCTCACAATATAATTGTCTTGGTGCTCTCTATCCAAAGGACCCACCACAAATATTCTTCCACTATTTCTGTCAATACTGAAAGGTATTTGCTCATCTTGGTCTTCAATAGAATAAGAAATGATAGCATTAACACCAATATCTTCATCCATGGCTGTTACGTGGATCACTGGAAAGCCAGCTAGTGCATCCTCAGAAACCTTTATAAAGAAGATCTCAGAAAAACGAGGTGCGTGGTCATTTGTGTCCAGAACAACTATATTTACTACTGCAGTCGAAGTGTACCTACTGTCATCTTTATCTACAGCTTTAATAATGAGTTTGTACTCTGGTATGTCCTCTCTGTCTAAACTCCTTTTTGTTCGAAGAATGCCATGAGTTTTATCTATTGTAAATGCATCATCTATGTTCCCAGACAAAATGGTATATTGTACTTGTCCATATGCAGGAGAGTCAGCATCAGTCGTAACCACATCACATACCCAACCCACAGGTAAGTTCTCAAATACTTCGCACCGGTACTCTTTCATCATGAAGATAGGTGGGTTATCGTTCACATCACTGACGTTCAAATAAATTTCAGCATAAGTGGAAAACGGTGGGAGACCTGAGTCTCTAGCCTCGACTAAAAGATGGAAATCTTTGTTGCTTTCAAAATCCAAAGATCCTTTCACCTTCATCTCACCAGTCTGCTCATGCAGCTCAAATACCTCTCCAATGTTTCCAGTTGCCAAGTAAAAAGATATAGGTCCAAATCTATTTGTGTCTGCTGTAGCTACTGCCACCATGGTTCCAGGAAGTGTGTCTTCAGGGAGCAAATGATGACTGACCTGCACTACAAGATGGGGAAAATCTGAAGCATTTTGGAATCGCACAGTCAAGGTGGTGGTATCTATTTTAGGATTGGCGCCTCCATCCTGCACACGAACACTGATGGTAATGTCTGTTGTACTTTTGAGGGCCTCTGTGCTGAACACGGTTCCCCTGTCAGAATTTATAGTAAAGAGATGGGCATCTTGTCCATATAGAGAGAAATTCAGCTGTCCGTTATTTCCTTCGTCTGCATCCTCGGCCATTACTGCACACACTACTGATCCTGCAAGTATACAGATTTAAAAGTCAGGCATATAGAATATAATGTACAAATATTAATTATTTTATTCATTTTATTGTGTGCACACAGTCTCAACCCAAATGCGTTTTTTTCTGCCTGCCATCATGTGATGCTTTTCTAATAGAATAAGCCTACCTCTGACTGCATCATAGTTAATTCCATTTCATTTTTCGATTGAAAATATATCAGTCAAAAATAAAGAAAAAAGCACACTAGGGCATATGCTTTGGTGATTTGTATCTGGAGTAAGGGTGTTCTTAGGCACAATGCAAAGCAGAACAAAAGGAAGTGGAGTGCCTAAGATTCCCTTAGCCATGTTAAAATCACTGTAATATAACCCAAACTATCCATTTTACAACTGGCCATTAAGTATAGTCACTGTGATTAAATGATCATTCCCATTCTTACACGTGATTCTTACCTTTGGTCAGTTCAGCAGGAACATTGGCAACATATGGTCCATAGAGTATTTGGGGTGAGTTATCATTCACATCCTGTACTATTACTCGTACAGTAGTCAAACTTGAGAGAGAATTCGTGGCGTTCCCATCATGGGCAACTACAGTCAAACTGTAAGAGGCCATTGCCTCTCTGTCCAGGGCACTGGTGGTAAATAGCTCTCCGTTTGTTTCATTTATGGAAAATGGTGCACTGGATCTTTCTAAAGAATACCTGCATAAAATATGGGAGTCAGTTTGTAATATATTTGAGTATTACTCAAATTACTTCAACAGAATATTACACAGTGTTATTCTGTCACTTATTCAGCTGGCACTAGAACTTTCTTGTCTAGAGGTTCAGCACTTCTTGGACCTGACCTTTGTACTTATTGTATGCCATTCTGGATGCCAATCTGCTAAATGCAATGTACTGTAATTTATTATATATATATATATATATACAGGGCTTGAAATTCATATATTTTTTCGGCAGCCAGCCAGACTAGTTACCTTCCAAAGTAACTCGCCAAAGAGAAAATCAACTCGCCAAAATTTGTTCATGTATGAATTTTACTTCTGTCAAAAAT
>JAODVO010000009.1:31121060-31134130 GCA_025400055.1 Notarius lentiginosus
TTACAGACTTCTACATGCTTTGCAAGTGTGAAAACCAGCAAAATCAGCAGCGTGTCAAATACTTGTTCTCCCCACTGGACGTATGTTCATATAGTATACATGAGCCATATACACCTGAAATTTTCCATGCTTTACCATGCAATACACAAATCTCTCAAAAGAGGAAAAAGTGACACACATGAATTGATTAATTGAATCTAATGAATAAATACAGAGTCAACAAAAATGTCTATAGTGGTCCCAGGCCTCAATCACAATCAGTCTGGTTCCTATGGATTGTTTTAAGTCTGTAAATAAGCAAAATATCCTACAGCATTAAGGTATGGAAGCCTGTTTGCACCATCATAATATTGAGAAAGCTTGTCATTATAATGACTTAATATTTCACAATAATGAGAACATATTCACAAATTATGACTTTCTAGTTCATAATAATGAGATCTTCTTCCTCCTCCTGCTTGTCCAGCACTGTTGCCAGGTCCTACTGATCCACATGTCATACTAATTGGAGCATTGATTTATGCCAGATGCCCTTCCAGTCGCAACCCTCCCATTTCTGGGCAATTTAGAGTAGCCAGTTACCCTAACTGCATGTCACTGGACTGTAGGAGGAAACCGGAGCACCCAGTGGAAACCCACACTGACACGGGGAGAAAATGCAAACTCCACACAGAAAGGCTTCTGTTGGCTACTGGGCTCGAACCCAGATCCTTCTTGCTGTGACGTGACAATGCTAACCACTACAACACTGTGTTGCCCTTCATACTGTAATAATGAGATATTAGGTCATAATTTGAAGAAAATGTTCTCATTAATATGAAATAGTGATTATGAGGTGGCATAAGGGCAGCACGGTGGTGTAGTGGTTAGCGCTGTCGCCTCACAGCAAGAAGGTCCTGGGTTTGAGCCCCGTGGCCAACTAGGGCCTTTCTGTATGGAGTTTGCATGTTCTCCCCGCATCTGCATGGGTTTCCTCCGGGTGCTCTGGTTTAGTCCAAAGACATGCAGGTTAGGTTAACTGGTGACTCTAAATTGACCGTAGGTGTGAATGTGAGTGTGAATGATTGTTTGTCTCAATGTGTCAGCCTTGCGATAACTTGCCGACTTGTTCAGGGTGTACCCCGCCTCTCACCCATAGTCAGCTCGGATAGGCTCCAGCTTGCTCGCGACCCTGTAGAACAGGTTAAAGCGGCTAGAGATAATGAGATGAGATGAGATAAGGGCGGCACGGTTGTGTAGTGGTTAGCACTGTCGCCTCACAGCAAGAAGGTCCTAGGTTTGAGCCCAGTGGCCGACGGGGGCCTTTCTGTGTGGAGTTTGCATGTTCTCCCCACATCTGCGTGGGTTTCCTCCGGGTGCTCTAGTTTAGTCCAAAGACATGCAGGTTAGGTTAATTGGTGGCTCTAAACTGACCGTGAACGTGAATGTGAGTGCGAACGTGAACGTGTGAACGTGAGTGCGAATGGTTGTCTCTATGTGTCAGCCCTGCGATGACCTGCTGACTTGTCCAGGGTGTACCCCGCCTCTCACCCATAGTCAGCTGAGACAGGCTCCAGCTTGCCTGAGACCCTGCACAGGATAAGTGGCTACAGATAATGGATGGATGGGTTTGCATGTTCTCCCTGTGTCTGCGTGGGTTTCCTCTGGGTCCTCTGGTTTAGTCCAAAGACATGCAGGTTAGGCTAATTGGTGGCTCCAAATTGACCGTAGGTATGAATGGTTGTTTGTCTCTATGTGTCAGCCCTGCGATGACCTGCTGACTTGTCCAGGGTGTACCCCGCCTCTCGCCCATAGTCAGCTGGGATAGGCTCCAGCTTGCCCGAGACCCTGCACAGGATAAGCGGTTACGGATAATGGATGGATGGATGGTGCCGTGAGTAGGTTTGATCCTGAGCTTGTGTGGCTGTCTGTATGGACTTGTGGAACTCTTCCTTTGTCTTTGTGGCTTTCCGTTGGGTTATTCAGGTTCCTTTCTACCCCCAAATAAAACATACCAGTAGGTGAATTGCCCATAGGTGTTGATGTTTGTGCATGGTAACTTGTGATGGACTGACATCCCATCCAGGCTGTATTCCCACTTCATGACTGGGATAAACTCCAGATCCTCTGCTTACTGAAAATGAATGAATGAATGCAGCCTAATGGTTAGGGAAGCAGCTTTAGGACCAGAAGGTCAATGGTTCAATTCCCTGGACCAGCAGAAATGGTTGAAGTGCCCTTAAGCAAGGCATCTGCTCCCCAGGCTGCTCCGGGTATGTTGTTCATCGCTCTAGATAAGAGCATCTACTGAATGCCTGTAATGCAATGAATGCATTCTTATTGTTAAGTTGCAAATGTCTGTGATAAAATTACATCTTTCTCTCTTTTTCTTTCTCTGCCTGCTTTGATTTTCTTCTTAGCAATGTTAGCAGCTCTGCATCTGTATCCGTGATCGGTAAACCTGTTCCTGGTTCTTGGACCATTTCCTGCAGACTTTAATTCCAGTCCGAATCCAACAACGTTGATCTGGCTAATCAAGTAGACTGATGATTTGTAAACTGATGTGAATTTAAATTTTTTAAAAGAAAAATGACGGCGCTTGCGTTTCATCTCTTGTTATAATGTTTTCAGACGACTAAAACAGTCTGTTTTACATTTTTTCCCCTTCTCGTGTATAGTGAAAGTTGTGATAATGATTCCTTCTGAGACGTTATTTTACATCGCTTCGAATGTATTTCTGGATTTATGAGGTCTTGCAGAGTGTTTATTGCAAAGCTCAGTCTTTAATCAACGAAACTTTCTTTAAGATATTAAAGAAGGCGTTAAGGTGTGGACGTTATTGAGTAATTAATTTTCATCAGATCTTGCAGCTCATTAACTAAAAGAAAAACATATAATTCGTTCTTATTTTGGGAGTAAAAACATTCCACATTCGATGTCTGACAAGAATGTCTCTGCTAGAGATTGGAAAATGTGACCATCATTTACCAAGCAGGTATAAATACTGAATCAGCTGTCTCATGTTGTATTTATGGAGCATATTGAATGATGGAATTATCTGAAAAAGGGTTAAATTCGGACATTGAGCGTCTTAGTTATCATACGGTTGTAAGTCTGCAAGTCACAATTTTAATTTGCAGCACTAAAGATTTTGTAAGTGCCAAGAAAGCACTTGAGAGTAGACCTTTGCTTGTGCCAATTCACATTTTAGTGGCTTGATTGTAATCCTATATGTTATTTTTGCCATTAATATATCATTGAGTTAACAGCCGTTATGCTTTCATGACTCCACCTTGCTTTCAGTACTTCTGTTCAGGACCCGTGGAGAAAAAGATGTTTTTCCTTGCAAAGCAGCACGTTCTGGTTAAGATCATGGTCTCTGTCTGCACAAAAGGGCTAGTACAAGAAGACATTCTTCAAGTTAACACACCAAAAGGAATGGCTTCAGAGGGAGTATTCAATATTGTAAAGGGTCTTTTAGACTCCCGATATCAGGGCTCACACCCTGCCAGTGAGTGTGTGTCAACATTTTCTCAGGTCCCGAAGTCTCCATTACACCCACTAACTCTGTATACTCATGTTCTATAGGGTACTGTTACACGTCAAGCACGATGAAGCTGTCTTGGCCAGTAGCACAGGTTCCATGCTTATTCAATTTAAATAGAAGGTAAAAGCAATAAAATAGACTTGTGTTGTCTTTTTTCTGGACTTGTACACTGGGTCTGTGGTTTTTTTTGTTCCTCTTGGTGAGAAGAATAAGGTGTTGACATATTAGGTGAGAATAATTTACGTAAATGTGTGTCCACTGTGTGGTTAGAAACTAGGCCTATAGCAAATATGGAATGCTTCTTAAGTATTCCTGACTTGACCTGAATCAATCCTTTCAAAAAATAACAGGCTGTTCATGAAAAGTTCATTTGTATTGTCTGGAAGGCAGTGTTGATGAATGTCAAGTCTTTGATTCTCAAGCTAATAGCTTCGTATTTTCTGCTTATAGGTTTAGTAAGAAGCAGCTAAAATGAAGAAAGTGCTAACAGGAGTAGGAAGCACAAGAATGGACCAAATCCATCAACACAGGACATGGGATAGCAGGCTGTTCGTGCTCCTCTGTGTGACTCTTGAACTCTTCACGGTTCACTCCTCTATGGTGCCTGGTACACTGGAGCTCCAGCTAGATGAAGAGCAACCAGCAGGTACTGTAGTTGGAGACATTAGTGCTGGCCTGCCCCCAGGTGTTACAGCGTCTCTTTACTTCATCTCAGATCATGAAGGAACAGGTGTTGGTACGGACCTGGACATTGACGAGAACACTGGCATCATAAGGACAGCAAAGGTCTTGGACCGGGAAGTACGAGACCACTACAATTTCATAGCAGTTACCATGACCGCTGTGACGGTGGAGGTGACCATTTTAGTTAATGACATCAACGACCATGCTCCAGTGTTCCCCAGAAAACGGGCCTCCTTCAAAATCCCGGAACAGACCGCCATAGGTACTAAATTCCCCCTTGAACCTGCATTGGATGCAGACAAGGACCAGCTAACAACTCAAGGTTACATTATAACAGAAGGAAATGTGGGGCAGGCTTTTCTTCTTGAAACCAGAAGAGGCTCCAATCAAGTACTTTATCTGGATTTGGTAGTCAATGCCATTTTAGACAGGGAGAAAAGGTCATCCTATACTCTCCTTTTGGAGGCCTTTGATGGTGGCTCTCCTAAGAAGACCAGCCAGATGATCCTGGATGTGACTGTGCAGGACATCAATGACAATGCCCCAGTGTTTAACCAGAGCAGGTATCATGCCATGATCTCTGAAAACCTGCAGCCAGGCAACAACATCCTGCAAGTGTTTGCTTCAGATGCTGATGAGGGTGACAATGGCCTGGTGCTTTATGAGATCAACAGGAGACAGAGTGACCCTGACCGCTACTTTGTCATTAACTCCCAGACTGGCATAATAACTCTGAACAAGCCCTTGGACTACGAAATGAGGAAGGTTCATGAGCTGGTTGTTCAAGCAAGGGATAATGCTACACAACCTGAGGTCACCAATGCCTTTGTGACCATACATGTACGGGACTATAATGACAACCAGCCCACCATGACCATCATCTTCCTTAGCGAAGACGGCTCACCACGCATATCTGAAGGTGCACAGCCTGGCCAATATGTCGCACGGATCTCCGTCACAGACCCCGATTATGGGGAGTACTCCAACGTCAATGTATCTCTGGAGGGTGGAGACGGGAAATTTGCTCTGACCACTAAAGATAATATCATCTACCTGATATGTGTAGATGACATCCTGGATCGTGAAGAACGGGACCGTTATGAACTGAGAGTCATGGCCACAGACTCTGGAACCCCTCCTTTACGAGCCGAGTCTTCATTTACCATCCAGGTTATTGATGTCAATGACAACCCACCTTTATTTGATCAACAAGAATACACTCAGGTAATCCCAGAAGTAATATTTCCAGGGAGCTTTGTGCTACAGGTCACAGCACGAGATAAAGACCAGGGCCCTAATGGAGATGTCCAGTACAGTATCCTGCAGAATCTTGAGACTCATTCTGACTGGTTCAGCATTGATGCCGTCACTGGCATCATCACGACGCTTACTCAGCTGGATTATGAGACAGACCCGACACCTAGTTTGATCATTGTGGCTGTGGACAGGGGTAGACCTCCTCTGTCCTCCACTGCTGTCGTCAAAGTCATCCTTCAGGATATTAATGACAATGAACCTGTTTTTGGAAGCAAGTTCTACAATGCATCCCTTAAGGAGAACACTGCGGCAGGGACATGCTTCTTGGAGGTAGGACTATTCATTCTTTTTTGTAGTGATACGCCTATCTATCTATCTATCTATCTATCTATCTGTCTGTCTGTCTGTCTGTCTATTGATCGATCGATTAACTCTATAAAATCCAGCTAGTTATATGCATTTACTTCAGCTAACCAGTCTTGAAAATACTGTAAATCTGAACAGATGTTTTCGAAACTTGACTTAACCGCTACAGCTGAAAGGGATTTAGACATTTGGGACAGTTTAGTGAAAAGCTGTGTTTAAATTGGAGTCCTTGCGTTATTAGTTACCTGCTGTCCTTTGGCTGAAATGGGATTTGCTCTTTATTGGCTGTCCTCATCTTCACCTCACAAAGGTTTCCAGGGTACTGAAGAGGGTATGGCAGAGCCTATTTTAAAAGCAGCGGGCTCTACCTCTAAATTAGACACAGTCAAGATTTTAACACCACTTACAGTTTGTTCCAATCTCGAGCTGCTTTGTATGATGAATGGGCCTTAATTTCAACTAAATGGCCTTTTGTCTGACTGTGAAAAATGTGGTGGAGCACAAAAAAGTGAGAGAAAAGATCTTGAGTGGCTGGCTGTGATTTCATCTCATTTGTGCCCATTGTGTTTTTCAAGATTTTTTTCTTTTCTGTTTTGGATTGACCAAAAGAGTAGCTGAACACTGGAAAAACTGAACATATCATCACATAATAATCAAAATTATGTAAATTTCGCTTTGGGTAAAGTGATTTTAAACTCAGAGGGATGAGCAGATGGGAGGAAGGTGTGGAATGGGCTCTAAAATGAATGACTTATTTACTTGAAAGGAAAATAAAAGGTGTGAAGAGTCATCCCAGAGGACTTTATTGCATCTACTAACTTGAAAACGGTTGCACGATATTACGACACACATGAAGTGAGACAGATCAGTATGTTTTGGCCCCACTCGTACAGTTCTGCTTTTTCTCTCTCTTAATTGATCTATTGCATACAAATAAGTCACAAGAAAAGTTACACGAGTTAACTTACCCCACCCCTAACCGTATCTATTCACAACTTTTCTGACAAATTGAGTCATACAGATTCCTATGAATTTACAATTGTGAGCCCATGTTGCTTGGGTTAGCATACTGTGTATGCTTGCCAAGACCAGGGTCCAAAGCAAGCTGTCTCTCACGCTCTGCCATAACTGGATGCAGTTGATGGGAGCTGGTTTACAGCTCAAAAGCAGTTGGGAGCAAGATGATACACAGACGGTGTAAATCTCTGCCAAATCCACATCTAAGCATTGCCGCAATTCTCTTGATGAGTGCCTTCTTCCCTTAACAGAGCAGTGGAGAAGAAGTTCCCACCACCTTTATACTCAGCCACACAAATCTATATCTGTAATCAAAGGGAATTCGATTGGCTTTATTTTGATTGCAGGTTTAAAACTGAATAATGTTATCTCCTCTCCAGTGTCTGTCACATTCAGTAACAGGATGTAACATGTTTACATCGAGCCAGTGTTAGTTTCACCTTATAACCACGAACAATGGCCATTTAAAAAAAAAATTACTGTTAATATGAGATATTGCATACATATTAATTAATGCCAGGGTTCTCCAGAAAATCTGAAGTAGCTGGCTAAAAAAAAAAGTCGTAGGTGGCTCTAGAATTTGCAGCGGCAAAGCCAAAGGTGTGCAAATGCTAAGGGGTTCTGGGGACATGCACCCCCAAGAAAAATTTGAAATTTACATGCCTTCTGGTGGCTTTTGGTGCATTCTCAGGTAGTAAATTACTAACCATTTCCATATAAAATACTTGCAAAATCTGTATGAAATTTCCCTCCAGATGTCTGTGTGCTTGGCTTTCTCAGTTACCCTCTGTAGTACGCTGCCTGGCTCTGCAACATAACTACATAGGCTCCAGGGTGGTCATGTGGTCCGGCTGAGCCAATCAGAGTGCAAGAATCGATCAACAAATATGGCGTCGCTTCCATCCATCCTAGACCCGAATTGGAGACAATTTCGTGGTGAAATAATTGGATTTGCAGCAAATTATGAGCAGTGGAGACGATATAAATCGCTTGAACATGGAAAGGCAAGTTGTTGGGTTTTTTTTCTGGGATAGAGTAGCCCACACAGACTGTCTGTGTAGGCAGAGAAAACTGCCAGTCGCTGGCGCTTGTGGACATGTCTGAATGGTGATGAATAAAAACAGCATATTCTCAACAAGTCGGATCGCCATACAGGAACACCGCTGAATAGGTTGTACTTGGTAACTGACTGAGACAGATGTAGACCAAGCTGCTGATTGTGCATCTTCTGCTCAAACACTTTACCATTCACAATTAACTGTGCCCTCCAACTGTGACCTTGGCTATGTCCAGTATTTGGAGTGATGAGAGTTTTTCGTCCTGGCCATGTGAAGCAGCTGAATAAATGGTACATTTAATCAAGACTCCCCTTTCTTAACGAATTGAATACAGAGATCCATGAACGAGATGGAGTGTGGTTGCTCTGCAGGTTTCTGCTTCACAATGAGCCAAGAAGGGCCTTTGTCCCATTCAGATTGATTGAGTACCCTACACAATCGCCTGTTAGCATAGGCTTGTTAGTGGAACACTTTATTTCCTTACACCCTTACAAGTCTTTTGCTTGAGACACTCACCATTTACACTTGTCTGGGTCTGGTACCTTGATGGAATCATTATAACCGTTCCCACATGCTAGGCTTCATCTTAGTTGTGCTGGTGGAGTAAAGCGAGGGGGGTGGGGACACACGAAGAATTGCCCCACTGTGTGCATGGCTGATTGTAGATTATGGTGACTCCAGTGGAAAAATGAGAGGAAACCCCAGACAGCTGAAGTGAGGAAATGAATGGTGACAAGCTCCTGCCCCGAGATGGAAGTGACCAGGTTTTGACAGGGCTTCATCCTTTATCTTTGGGTCTCCTGAGCTGTTATCTGATCATACTTCATAAATCATTAGGATAGTGTGAGAACAAATCATTAGCACTACATTTCTTTCTTTCTTTCTTTCTTTTTTCAGACAGTGCTTATCATTTCCAGGGGCCCCAATGCTACACGAGAAGATACCGAATGGTTATATGCCAAAGTGAAATATTGCAATATTGGTATGGTCATTATGGAAAGGGAATCTTTTTCAGTTTTCCATGAAGCCTTGGAGATGTTTCCTGTCTGTCTTGGTACCCCTGTGGTGCAGGGACCTCTATGTTTGTGCAGCCCTTGAAAAGATATCACTAATATCACATTTCATTTGTCTTTGACAGCCCCAATGATTGGGTAATGGACTCCAAAGCACTTTCTTTGGTGGGAAAACATAATGCATCTACGAATCTTGCTGTCAATAGGGTATCCTTGTTCAGGACAATTTAGAGTGTATCATTCACATCACTGTAGGTGACGTGCTTTGCTTGTAGGCGCTAAAGTGGCACTTAGCTGTGCTAGCACTTCTTCTAAAGAGAGCAGCTAGTGTGGGAAAGTTAAGAGGAAAGGGAAAAAAAAAACTTATGAAGGCCTGTGAGAACAAACATGTTTGGAGGTAAACAGGAAAAAATTGCTCAGGCGGTAATAAAATAGTGCTACGCTACTTTTGTGTTTATTGGGATATCAGTTTTCAAAGACAAAATGTGTTAGTGCTATGTCCTCGAGCCTCAAAAAATCCATTTGATCATGCGGGGAAAATCCTTTTGTTTCAAAGTGTGGTCTGTATGGTAATGATTTTCTCTAATGTGAAGCTAAAAATGAGTTTTGCAATGCTGTAATAAACATTCAGACCAGTATTGGGCTCTTCCATTCAACTTCCTCGATTGTGTTTCCTTAATCCCCAAAGCAACGTGCTATTCGAGAGGTCTTTTGTAAAGCTGGAATTTCTTTGGAACCCAAAAACCTTTAAGTCCACACTCTCATAAGCTAGTGAATGATCCCACAGACATGCGAATATCTTTTCAGAAACTGTAAATTAAAGGTCATTTGAGTTGCTCGTGTAGTGTGTTTTGAACGAGGCATTTCTTTTGTGGTTTTGATGAAGTGTGAAAAATGTGTATGAAAATATGAAATTTTCCTTCACACTATACCGTCTCGTTCAAATATGTAGGAAAGCGTAAGATAAATATTTTTCGATTTCATACAGACCAAGTGGTCAAGAGAGCTACAACCGCTAAACTTGACTACGGCCATGACCTTTCTCACATTTCAAAGTTTAACCGTTTATTATTTTTAATATGAGTTGAGAGTTGACTCAAACAGATCCTTAATGCTATAAAACTCTTTGATTGATGCATTCTGGTAGTTTCTCTCTAACGCCAGGTTTATGTCGAAGTCTCAGCTATATTACCAGGAGGCGGAAGACCTCAGCAGGCTTCCCTGTGGACCGGCTGCCAGGTCAGGAATACAGTGGAAGTCTGTATGCCTCATTAGCCAGCAAACACACTACCATATGTCTGTTTGTTCATGGTCAGATTCCTTACTTCATTCAGTATTTCCATCAGATGCTGTTTTGTGCTATGGTCAAACCAGTAACATTCTCGTCATATGAAATGACCTGGTCACTCTCCTTTGCAGTCACAAAAGGCAATGGGTTTTTTTTTTTGCATTTCATGCCAGGCAATTCTGCATAGCGACAAATGTCCGCATTCTCATTGCTTTCCACAGCAGTTCAAATAAACTGGGCTTGGAAGCAGTTTATGATGAATAATTCTGGGGTTTGGGATAGGAAGTGGAGAGTTGAAAAAAGGTTGCCCAGAAAGCCGAACATTGGCTCTTTTCTGAAAATGAGACCTTTTGAATTATAAGGTTCTACCTAACAAAGTTGTAGCTTTGATTTCCAATTGGTTATATCGGTTTCCAAGTTTTATGGGGTTGTCAAGGGGGAAAAATTCCTTTGGGCTAAAAACAGATATCAGATATATGGACATTTCTTTATTGCTATATATCTGGACAGGCAGTCCCTCTTGGAACAAAATGTAAGTTGGAACATTGTAAATTATATGCTTACAAAGCATACCAGAGACAAGATAAATTACAAATATCGCTAAAGTAATAGAAAATAAATAAAATGTACGAATTAAGGGCAGCTGCAGAGGTTTTGCTCAGAAACAAAAGAACATAATTGTTCACTTAATGGCTCCATAGAGTCTTCACTTGATGATTCCCTGGTTGATATTCTGAAATATCTAAAACTGCTACTTTAGGTTAGTGCCGTTTCTTTTCTTTTTTTTTTTTTACTGAAAGCATATAATCAAGGTGACCGCCAACTCTTATCCATTATAAGTGCTGAAAAACTGAAAATGTATAGCTACATCAGTGGCAGACTTCTGTCTTCATCCCCTGTGAGCCCTTATTACTTATTGAGACAAGTTGGTTTTAGGATCTCTTTATGATTTTTTTTCCCCGCTAACTGCAATGCCTTCACGTTCCCCCCAGCTCTGTGGTTCAAGTGCACTATTTACACAGAGCAGGCAAATTGCAGGAAATGAGATGTGCTGCTTAATGTGTTAGCAAATGTAATGCTTCCTCCGGCACTTGTGCTGAAGCCAAGTGGTGGCATTGACATTGGCCGAAACATGGACACATATATGGACAGTTGGGGATGTTCAGGTCAGAGACTGCATGCTTGAAGTCACTGCCAGTTGTTCATCTTGGTAGTTTCAGTCGAAAGCTTCTGGCAGCTCTAACACTGAATTATCGAAGTGTGAGTGAAAGGAGTAGCTGGTACAGTACTCGATATTGACATATTTAGGACACTCTAGAGTAGTTAGACAGCACAATGGGAAGAGTGAGAGGAAAGAATGATGCACAGTAAATGGTTTTGACACAGGAACTGTTTCAGAGCAGCCATCAGCTCTTATTTGTGTGTATTACATCTGCATTTATTCATTTTGGCAGGAACTTTTATCCAAAGTGATGTAAAATTCAGGTAGAATGCAATCCAAGCATACACTCTTACAGGAACAAAAAGATTCTCCAAGGGTTCCTCAAGGATTCTTTGGATAGGCAGTAATTCTTAGCTTTCGACAGAGGTTTTACTTGGAAGTTATCTAAGAGGGAAATATTGTTGCACATTTCTACATTAACCGTTTGAAGATAAATTGAAGAATTCTTAAGGGTTCCAGTTAGTGTCAGAACCCAATAACTGACCAGAAGCAAGCTGAAGATAATAATACAAGTATGTAGTTTGGTAAGGATAACTGCAAAGTAAGTTGGTTTAAAAAGTAGTTCCATCACCTCATGCATCATCCCTGGAACATGAGGTGCAAGGCAGGAATACACCATGGAGCCTTTTTGGGGAACCACATGTTCACACCCTGAGGGCAATTAACAGTTGCCTGTCCACTTACTGGCATGCTTTTGGGAGATGGGAGGATACCAGAGAACCAGGAGGTAACCCACCTGGCCAAGGGGCCAACAGGGGAAGCCATGGCCTAATGGTTAGAGAAGCAGCTTTGAGACCAAAAGGTTGCTGATTTGATTCCCTGGACCAGCAGGAATGGCTGAAGTACCCTTGACTAACCCCCAGCTGCTCCCTGTTACTCTGTCAGTCTGGATAAGAGCCATTAATGTAATGTAACAGGTGAATATGCGAGACAGTATCCAGAACTCAGGATTGAACCAGGTACCTTGGAGTACTGACGTAGCAAAATTACCCACTGCACCACTGTGGTTTCCTAAAAAGGTGCTTTCCAGGCTACAAAAGAAACACACCTGTATATAAAGAAGACACACCTGAATTGGGATTATGAACTGATGTACAGGGTTAGAAGAACGTTGTCTTTAGACATTTCTTCAAGGTTACAATGCAAATATGGAAACTGGACAATTTGCTTCACCAATGTGGAAGCTTGAGTAAGAAGTCTGGTTTTAGACTTTTATATTATACCATTGGGATGGCAGTGGTTAGCACTGTCACCTCACAGCAAGAATGTTCGAGGTTCAAGCCCAGTGGCCGCCAGGGGCCTTTCTGTGTGGAGTTTGCATGTTTTCCCCATGTCTGGGTTCCCCATAGTCTAAAAACATGCAGTTAGATTAACTGGCTACTCTCAGTTGCCTATAGGTGTGTGTGTGTGTGTGTGTGTGTGTGTGTGTGTGTGTGTGTGTGTGTGTGTGTGAGTGAGTGCACAGAAAGGAACCGGCCATCCTACTGCTACAGTTCTGGCCAAGTCAACGAATCATGTTTCGCCTCAAGCCCTGATCAAGTTCAGCAGTGACGATGACGATTACACCATAGGGGTGATTATAATTTAGTTATTCTGTCAAATTTACCAACCTGGTATAATTAGACTCCTGTCATTGGAC
>JAODVO010000009.1:34584314-34595145 GCA_025400055.1 Notarius lentiginosus
CGAGCCAGTGCAAGAGCTGGAGCCTGCATCAGAGCCACAGGCAGCACCTGAACCAGAAACAAAGCCAGAGCTAGAGCCAGTGCAAGAGCCGGAGCCTGCATCAGAGCCAGAGCCAGTGCCTGAACCAAAGCTAGAGTCAGAGCCAGTGCCTGAACCAGAGCCAGAGCTAGGACCAGTGCAAGAGTCAGTGCCAGTGCAAGAGTCTGTGCCAGAACCAGTGCCAGAGTCAGAGCCAACACTAGAGCCAGTGCAAGAGCCAGAGCCAGCATAAGAACCAGCCCTAGCCTCAGAGCCAGCACCACAATCAGAGCTAGAGCCAGTGCCAACACAAGAGCCAGTGCCAGAATCAATGTGAGCCAATGCCTAAGTCGGAGCCAGAGCCAGCACCACTGCCAGTGTCAGAACAAGTGCTTGAACCAGCACAAGTGGACGAGGGAGTGGCCTCTGCCCTAGATGGCTATGAAGACATCATCGCTTCACCGCTGCCCAACTATGAAGACATCATTGTCCCACTGCCTGACAATGAAGATGTTGTTGCTCTGCTGCTGGGCCCTGACCAGGACAGGAGCGATGTGCAGACAGGGTCAAGTCCCAAGCTTGAGCCCATGTCCAGTCCCAAGCATGAATCCGTAACCAGTCCAGAACCTGAGCCTATGTCCAGTCAAGACCTTGAGTCCATAACCAGTCCAGAAACCATGTACAGTCCAGAACTTGAGCCCCTGTCCAGTCCTATGTCCAGGTCCTGTCCTGAGCTCAAACCCATGTCCGTATCCAGTCCAGAGTCCAAGTCATGTTCAGAGGTCGAGCATGTATCCAGTCTTGAGTCCAAGTCATTGTCAGAGTCAAGCCCATTTCCAGTCCAGAGTCCAAGTCCTGGCCTGAGCAATTCATGGTCCACATTCTTTATTGTGCATAATAATACTATGCACAATAAAGGGTGAAATATCCACATTCTTTTGGCCTAAACCCCAACCTGAGCCAAGAATCCAGTGCCACGTTGGCTCAGTGCGGTGCACCGATGACATGGCATCCAGTGTCAGGCCCTCATTCTGGGATTTAAGCTCCCAGAGGGAGCTCTGGGGGGGGGGTTTCTGTCAGACCTGCCCACTGTGGTGCATGCATCAGACGGAATCTTGGGTGCACTCCGGACTGTGCACACACTAAGCGGACTCTCACATGCATGCTGTTATCAGTGCACACCTGATGGTAACAACCCTGATGGTCCTTTTTGACTTTGGTTTGTAACACAGTGTCTATTTCTTCAAAAAAGACCTGGAATACTGATTCCTCTGACCACAATACATGTTTCAACTATGTAATGACCCATCCCAGTCCTTCTGAACCCAGAGAAGTCAATGGTGCTTCTGGACACAGTAAATATATGGCTTGCTTTTTGCACAGTAATGTTTTAATTGGCATTTGTAGATGCAATTCCGATTTATAGTGCTTGCCAAAGGTTTTCCAAAATAATTCTGAGCCCATGTGGTTATATCAGTTCTAGATGGTTCTTGAAGCATTGCCATCTGAGGGCTCAGAGATCACGGGTGCTCAGCTTAGGCTCACACCCTTGCTGCACTGAAATTCCTCATGATTCCTTGAATTGTTTAATAATATTATGCACAATAAAGGGTGAAATATCCACATTCTTTCATATCTTTCTTTAAGGAACATTGTTTTTAAACATTTCAATAATTTTCTGATGCATTTGTTAACAAACAGGAGATTTTTGACCCACCTGTGCTCCTCAAAGACTAAGCCTTTCTTGGATATTGCTTTTCTACCAAATCTTGATGACAGTCAGGCATTGACATAATCTGTTTCAAATCACATCATTGTTTAATTGTTTTACCTCATTACTTGGCCTAAAAGGTCAAGGTCAAAGTTCTTTACTGTCATTTTCATTTTTCACATGTAAACGAAATGTGTGCCTCAGGGCCAGCAGCATATATAAATAGAAGAATTAAAATTAAAAATAAACATAGAATAGGAAAAAAAAATAGTGCAACCATGATTAAAAATGTTCAGGTGAATGGTAAACACTTCAATATGTACAAAAATAAAAAATGAGTGGAGTGGGGAGGCAGTATCAGAGCTTAGGCTTAGTGTTCATTAGTCTCACAGCTTCTGTGAAGAAGCTGTACTGGAGCCTTGATGTTTTGGCCCTGATGCTGCAGAGTCTTTTTCCTGAGGGGAGGAGGCTGAATAATCTGTGTGGTGGAGTCACCCGTGATGCGGGCTGCTCTGCTCCTGCACCGGCTGTTGTAGATGTCTTCTATGGATGGCAGGCTGCAACAGGTGATCTTCTGTGCTGTGTGCACCACCCTCTGCAGAGCCTTCCTGTCCACAGCTGAGCAGTTTCCATACCAGGAGGTGATGGAGGAGGTCAGTGTGCTCTCCACCACACACCTGGAGAAGCCTCCCAGGACAGCAGGGCTCAGTCTGGCCTGCCTTAGCTTCCTCAAAAAGTAGAGACATTGGTGGGCCTTCTTGACCACGCTGGCTGTGTTCATGGTCCACTTCAAGTCACTAGAGATGTAGACACCCAGGTACTTGATGCTGTGGACCATCTCTACAGCTTCTCCTCTGATGTAGAGGGGGGAGGGGACATGGTCACCTCTCCTGAAGTCCACAACCATCTCCTTTGTTTTCCTCACATTGATGCAGAGATTGTTGTCCCTGCACCAGTCCACCAGGTTCTCCACCTCCTGTCTGTATGCTGACTCATCGCCGTGGGATATCTGTCCCACCACTGCCGTGTCGTCCACGAACTTCACAATATGACTGCCCGGATGTTTAGGGGAGCAGTCATATGTGAGCAGAGTGTAGAGTAGGGGGCAAAGGATGCAACCCTGGGGGGAGCCAGCGTTGAGGATGATGGTAGAAGAAGAGACGCCATGGATCCTCACTGTCTGTGGCCTGTGTGTCAGGAAATCCATAACCCAGTTGCAGAGAGATGGTGGTAATCCAAGCGGCAGCAGTTTGTTGACTAAAGTCTGTGGGTTGATCGTGTTGAACGCCGAGCTAAAGTCCAGGAAGAGCAGCCTCACATAGGTGTTTCTGCTCTCCAGGTGGGTGAGAGCAGAGTGGACGATGGATGAGATGGTGTCCTCTACAGACCTGTTCCTCCTGTACGCATACTGGTCTGGGTTCACATTTATGTCCACTTTCTCCTTAATATGGTCCATAACCAGGCGTTCGAAGCATTTCATGACTATTGGGGTGAAAGCCACCAGTCGATAGTTGTTCATGCTCCTCACTGCTGCACACTTGAGCACTGGAACGATGGAAGATGTCTTCAGACACACTGGCACCACAGCCTGGGAGAGGGAGGTGTCAAAGATGTCTGTCCACACCTCAGCGAGCTCATGTGCGCAGGCCTTTAGGATCCATCCATCCATTATCTGTAGCCACTTATCCCATACAGGGTCGCAGGCAAGCTGGAGCCCATCCCAGCTGACCATGGGCAAGAGGTGAGGTACACCCTGGACAAGTTGCCAGGTCATCGCAGGGCTGACACATTGAGACACACAACTATTCACACTCACATTCACACCTACGGTCAACTTAGAGCCACCAATTAGCCTAACCTGCATGTCTTTGTACTGTGGGGGAAACCGGAGCACCTGGAGGAAACCCACGCAGACATGCGGAGAACATGTAAACTCCATACAGAAAGGCCCCCATTGGCCACTGGGCTCGAATCCAGAACCTTCTTGCTGTGAGGCAACAGTGCTAACCACTACACCACTGTGCCACCCACATGTATTCCGTTTTCTTAAAATTAACATGCAATCCTACTGCTTCTGCTGCAATCTTTAATCTGAAAAGAAGAAGTTGTGCCTGTTCTAAGTTGTCAGAAATCAAGGCAAGATCATCAGCAAAGTCAGTATCTGTGATGTAGGTGGCAGGGTGGCAAGAGCTGTTGTGTTGTTAGGGTGAAACCGATAAGCATTTCTCTTGTTGTTTCACAAAGCACATCAAAGGCAGAGGCAAAAGAGCAAAAATCCAAAAACACAAAGTCAAAACCAGAAAAGCAACACAATAATCAAAAGGTTTATTGTTAAAGTTAGATGAATGGAATTGAGCATTTACTTTGCAATGAGTGAGTGAACTGAATGTCCTTTTATGCTGTGGCAGTGTGACTATGATGATTGTGAACAGGTGCAGATTATCAGAATTCAAGAGACTGCAAGTGGTGAGGTTGAGGATGGGTGCTGTTGTCCATGGTGGCCACATTTGAAGGCCGCAGTGAATACTGGGAAGTGAAATTTTAAGTGCGAGCAGGTGCAGACATGACAGAACCCTCCCAAAAAGCTGACTCTGGGAGCGATAGTCGTTCATGAACGACCCTGGGATGAGGGCCTGGTTTATCAGAAGGCTTGGTGTTGACTTATTGATGGATCAGGGGGTTCAAGATGTCCTGTGTTGGGAGCCAGCACTGCTCCTCAGGGCCATACCCCTCCCATGCCACCAGGTACTCCAGCCTGCCATCTCTCCTGCTGGAGTCTAGGAAGTTCCTGATGGTGTAGACAGGCTGGTTGTCAATGTAGATGGGAGCAGGAGGTATCAGTGAGGAGATTCTGGTGGCTAGGGGACTTGAGATGACAGGTGGGAGGCAGGAAATGTGAAATGTGGGCAAGAGTCTACTGTATCTGGGTAAGTCAAGCTTGTATGATTTTGAGTGGGCCAATGTACTTAGCACAGAGTTTTTTGCAGGTCTGTGGGTTCCTTATGTCCTTGGTGGACAAGCATACTCAGTCGTCTGGATTATATTGAGGGGTTTCCCCCTCTATGACGGTCAGCGAAGTGTTTAAACCATTGCACCACTTGACTTGCTCTGATCGCTGGTGGACACTGTCCCACAGCTCTTCACTGCACTTGAACCCATCATCAACTGTAGGTACATCATTGGGAGGGTCATCTCATGAGAAGAGGGGAGGTTGATAGCCAAGTATGCATTGGAAGGGTGGTAGTTGGATGACAGAATAATGCATGGAGTTTAAGTTTAAGAGCTTTGTCCAGTCCTTCTGGTTATCAGCACAGAAGACTCTGAGAAAGCACCCAATCTCCTGGTTGGCCCTTTCAACCTGTGCATTTGACTGTGGATGATACCTAAATATCAAGCTCACCAAAACTCCCAGCTTATCCATGAATTTGGATCAGAGTTATGATGTAAACTGGGGACATGAATCACTAACTATATCTTCAGGGATGCCAAAATAATGAAACACATGGGAAAAAGATTAATTCTGCCATTTTAAATGCTGTAGGGAGGATGGGTCAAGGGATGAGCCTCAAAGAGTTTGAGAAACAGTTGATGATAACCATAAATACTGTATTGCTTGGGAACTTGGGAAGATTTGTAATGAAGTCTATATCTATGTGGGACCAGGGATGCTGAAGCATGGGAAGTGACATAAATATGCCTACTGGAAATGTCTGGGGTACCTTAGCCTGTGCACATGCTGAACATGAGAAGATGAAACGGTTGACATCAGTTAAAATGTTGGACACCAGCATTTGGTCTTCAACAGTTTGTAGATGCATTGGCTGCCAGGATGTCCAGTGGCAGGAGTAGTGTGTGCCCAAGTGATAAGCTGGCCCTGGAGGTGTGGTGGGACATAGGTAAGATTGGCAGGGCATTTGGCAGGAACATTATACAACAAAGTTTGAGCAAGTACTCAGTCTATTTTCCCGGTCATCCCAAGCAGGCTGGAGGGATGATGGGTTATGGATCCTGAATTGGAACTGTGGATGGATAGATACAGGACCAAGAATCAGCCTTGGTGTTCTTAGAGCCAGGTCTGTTGGCTATGGTATTCTGGAAATGTGTGAAGAAGAGGGCCCAGTGGGCTTGACAAGGATTGAGTCTCTTGGCAGATTTGAGGAACTGCAGGTTTTTGTGGCCAGTGAAAATATTAAAAGGGTGCACCTTCCAGCTAGTGTTGCTACTCCTCCAGTGCCAGCTTAACAACCAAAAGCTCTGTTACCAATGTCATAGTTTTGTTCTGTGGGAGTGAGCTTCTTGAAGAAGAAAGCTACAGAGTGCAGTGGGCTTCTCGCTGAACTGCTCGGATAATACGGCTCCGACACCGGACTCAGATGCATCAACCTCAATGATGAAAGGCTGAGTGGGATCATGTTGCTTAAGGATGGAAGCAAACATGAAAGCTGTCTTGAGTGGCACAAAAGCTCTCTCAGCCTCTGGGTTCCAGTGGACATGCTTGGGACCCTTCTTGAGCAGGACTGTGAGTGGGGCAGCGATGGACCTGAATCCTCTGATGAATAGCCAGTAGAAGTTGGCAAATCCTAGGAAATGCTGAAGCTACTAAATTGTGATAGGTGTTGGCCATGTTGTTACTGCTGAGACCTCATTCTCATCCATAGTTACTCCCTCTGAACTGATAATGTAACCCAGGAAGGATATTTGGGAGACATGAAACTTGCATTTCTCAGCTTTGATAAACAGTTGGTTGGCTAAGAGTCTAGACAAAACCTTCTTGACAGGGAGTATGTGACTTTCTTGGGTGCAAGAATAAATCAGAATATTGTCAATATAAGCAATGATGAACTTACTGAGCATGTCCTTCAATGCACTGCTAATTAAGCATTGAAAGATACTTGGCACACAGGATAGCCCATATAGCATCATGCAGTACTCATAGTCACCAGCGGTGGTGCTAAATGCTGTCTTCCACTCATTACCCTGACAGATGCGCACCAGATTATTAGCACTGCATCGGTGGAGTTTGGTAAAGATTTTAGCTGATCCAAGTTGTTCAAGGGCCAAGGGAACTAAAGGCAGGGGATAAGGGTATTTCACTGTGATCTGTTAGAGTCCTCTATAGCTAATGCATGGCCTAAGACCCCCCTCTTCTTCTAAATGAAAAGGAAACCAACCAAAGTAGGTGACATGAAGGGGCAGATATACCTCTGTTGTAGAGCCTCCTATGCATAATCCTCCATAGCCTTCTGCTCAGAGATGGAAAGCAGGTAGATGCAGCAGCAAGAAGGCATGGTGCAAGGAAGGAGCTTTACGTCACGGTCATAGGGTCAGTGAGGGGGGAGCCCACTGGCTTTGCCCTTTCTAAATACCTATGGAAAATACCTATTAGAGTTTCTAGTAACATTCTAGAATGGTGTTGGTTGTAGTGACTTCAGGGCTTTCCACTCAGGTAGAGGCAACTATGAGTTTGGGGAGATGAATGCAAGATTTGGACCACTGCAGTACTTCTCTGTCCTGCCATGAAATCTGTCAGTTGTGTTGCTACAGTCATGCAAACTCAAATGATGGGTTGATTCTTGGTTACTGTGACCAGGAACAAGAGTTTTGAAATGCAAGGTACTGACTTGAAGTCAGAGAGACTTCATGCGTGACATGATAATGCCACTCCCAGTAGGCCCATCATTGGTAGTCCTGATCCTTAGGTTTCTATTTGAGTGGTTGTGCGGGTATTTAGAGTCTTTGCACAGTGTCACTGTCCATGAAGTTTCTGGCAGCTCAGGAATCTATCAGGGCTGAGAGAGCATAAATAGATTCTGAGAATCTTATCTGCATGCCGAGTGTGAATGATTTGTGAAAGAAAGACTTAAACGGACTCACCGAGAGAGAGGGGATTTGAAGTGGTTGAGGCGCTCTCAGCCGTTGTTGAAGCTTTGGAGCCTCCCTGACGAGAAGCACAACTTGACACACAATGTGTGGAGTCCCCACAATGGAAGCAAAGTTTCTCTCTCTGTGCCTTCACTCACGTTCAGAAAGGCTTAACTCGGTACATGAGATCTCCATGGGCTCTGGGTTCTCTGTGACATGTGGGCAGTGCATGGAAGCTTGTAGCAACAGTCAATTCTTGAGCAGACTGTTGAGTCAAATGGACATATCAATAGTTAAGTACAGAGAGGCTGGATCATCCTGACAGTCTAGTTCGGTGAGAATTTCGGGATTGAGACCTTGGCGAAATGCAATTCTTCGCACAACCTCATTCCAACCACTTCCTGCTACAAGCGTTCGAAACTTGAGAGCATGTTCTGCAAATCGTCTCCTTCTCTATTTGATAGTAAGTGATCATTCATCAACTTCCACCCTTTCAGGACAGTGATCAAAAACTCAGTGAAACAGCTCAATTAATTGCTTGTAGGAAGACATAGGTTCTCTGCCCTTCTCCAATACAGCAGTCATCCACTTGTGTGCTTTACCAGTGAGAAGATTGATAAACTGGGCTATTTTCTATTGGTCTATGGTTTCCATCCGAGCAATGAAAAACAGAGAACATTGTAGCAGAAATACCTTGCACTCAGATACTTCTCCTGAGAACTTGTCAGGACAGGGGATAAGTGTACTGGAGTTCACAGGCCTGCTCTCTTTGGCTACATCCACGATGCACAATTGTGAACACGTGCAGATGATTAGAATTCAGGAGACTGAGCAGCGAGGGTGGAGGATGGCTGTTGTAGTCCATGGCGGTCATATTTGAAGGCCATCGTGAATGCTGGGAAGTGGAGTCTTGAGTGCGAACAGGTGCAGACGTGACACAAGCAGAGTAGATCATAGGTTGTAATTCTAACAATGTCGTATGCAACACTTTGTCTTGTTTCCACTTACTCATGGTGTGTTCTGTATACTTATTGTATTATTTTACTCTATTTATAATCATATATATAACGTGTGTGTGTGTTGTATACATTTAAAACCTGTCAGAAAGAAAAAAAAACTATGAAGTATATGCAGTATATATTGGATTTTTCTAAAAGATTATAATCTACTCTTCATCATGGATCAGAAATCAGTGGCATCAAGATGATGAGGTTCGTATTTAAACACCGTGAATAATTTTGCTTCAGGTGATGAGAGAGAGAGACTGATGTTGATGATGCTGACAACCAAAGTAAGAACTTAATACATTTATACAAATGTAGAGGTAGGAGGGGCTTTTTTGGTGGAAAGGAGGTCAGCAGAGTGCTAGAACGTCCATATTTTAGATCACCTGAATTTTTCAGAAATACAGTACTGTGCAAAAGTCTTAGGCACATGCAAAGAAATGCTGTACAGCAAAGATTCCTTCAGAAATAATGAAATGTTTCTCTATTTAAAAAAAATGCTATGAAGAGCAGTAAAGAACGAGACCGTCAATGACAGTGTAGCTCACTCCGGCCCCATCTTGTCCAGAAGGAATGATCTAAAGTGGGCCACCTTGCACAATAAACATGACAAGCTATATACACTATATACAAGCTATATAAAGAAGTTATATACACCCTAAGAATACCTACTTATTTGCCAGAAAGAATCCAAAATGGTGAGGAATTGACCAAGAAGAAGTGTTGAACTGCTCATTAAGGTTTAATAAATCCATAACTTCATTAATAATTGTAATTAAGCAAATCTGTGAAGACATTATATGCACCCTAGGTACCCTTCTTGCCAGAAAGAATCAAAATCAGTGAAGTATTGAAGGAGAAGAAGCGATTTGTGTGGAAGCTGCTGGTTAGGACTTAATTACTCCATATCTTCATATATATATTAAATTGAAAATAGTACAAGACAGCATATCAAATAGTGAAACTAAGAAATTTTATTGTTTTTTGAAAAATATCTGCTCATTTTGAATTTGATGTCAGTAACACGTTTCAGAAAAAGTTGGGACAAGGGCAACAAAAGACTGGAAAAGTTTTGCAATGTTAAAAAAAATCTAATCAGGCTAATTGGTAACAGGTCAGTCACATGATTGGGTATAAAAAGAGCATCCCAGAGAGGCTGAGTCTCTCAGAAGTAAAGATGGGAAGGGGTTCACCACTCTGTGAAAGACTGCGTGGGTAAACAGTGCAACAATTTAAGAATAACATTCCTTAATATAAAATTAAGGAATGTTTAAGGGATCACATACTCTATGGTGGTGAAACAGTGGTGTAGTGGTTAGCACTGTCACCTCACAGCAAGAAGGATCTGGGGTCGAGCACAGTGGCTGACAGGCCTTTCTGCATGGAGTTTGCATGCTTTCCCCGTGTCTGCATGGGTTTTCTCCGGGTGCTCTGGTTTCCCCCACAGTACAAGGACATGCAGGTTAGGCTAATTGGTGTCTCTAAATTGACCGTAGGTGTGAATGTGAATGGTTGCTTGTCTTTCTGTCAGCCCTGTGATGACCTGACGACGTGTACAGGGTGTACCCCGCCTCTTGCCCATAGTCAGCTGGGAAAGGCTCCAGCTTGCCCGCAACCCTACACAGGATAAGCGGTTATGGATAATGGATGGATGAATCATCTATGGTACATAATATCATTAAAGGATTCAGAGAATCTGGAGAAATATCTGTATGCAAGAGACAAGGTTGAAAACTGACATTGGATGCCTGTAATCTTCAGGCCTTCAGGTGACGCTGCATTAAAAGCAGACACGTGTCTGTTGTGGAAATCACTGTATGGGCCCAGGAACACTTCAGAAAAGGCATTGTCTATGAAAACAGTTCATGACTGCATCCACAAATACAAGTTAAAACTATATATAAACAATATCAAGACACACCACTACTTTCTCTGGGCCCAAGCTCATTTACAATGGACTGAGATGAAGTGAAAAATTGTCCCAAGGTCTGATGAATCAAAAGTAGAAATTCTTTTTTGAAATCATGGACACCACGTTCTCCAGGCTAAAGAGGACAGGGACCATCTGGCTTGTTGTCAGTGCACAGTTCAAAAGTCAGCATCTGTGATGGTATGAGGGTCCATTAGTGCACATGACATGGGTAGCTTGTACATCTGAGAAGGCATCATTAACACTGAATGATATATGCACGTTTCAGATCAATATGCTGCCATCCCGACAAAATCTTTTTTTCAG
>JAODVO010000009.1:37432263-37443500 GCA_025400055.1 Notarius lentiginosus
TACTCCATATCTTTATTATTAATTGCAAGTATGCAAATTTGGGTAGAAGCTATCCATATGCACCTCAGGCAGACCGACCTTCCTGCCAAAAAGAATAAAAATCGGTGAAGAATTGAGAGAGAGAAGCAGTTTTCATGAAATGTGGATGACCTTGGACAGACGGACGGACGACGGACAACACATGATGGCATAAACTCATCACCTTCTGGATTCTGATTGGTCAGGAGGTGTTGATTAATTTTCTGTAACAGCAACTCTGACAATAATGAAAATCACATGTATTATTATTATTATTATTATTATTATTATTTGTACTGTTTATGGACTCAATCTAATGTTTTCATTTCTATTGGAACAGATTCACAGGGACTCAGAGTGGACGCTCTAGATAATTACTCATAACATCTAATCCTAGGTCATTATGAAACTGTCACACAGTTCAATGGAGAGAAGTTGATTTGATTGGATGCCAGGTCATTCTAACCCCGCCCCTTTTTACAATTCCCTTCTTGGCCATAGGCATGTAACGATTCACCCAATACAAGATTCAATTCGATTCACGATATTGGGTTCACGATTCGATTCTCTCACAATATTTTTGAAGAAATATTAAATGAAAAAAAGTTTATTCCCCCCTCCAAAAAAATCCAACATTTATTTTCCTATTTTTAATCAACTTAAATATTGCTTTTCTTTAAAAAAAATAATAATAATAATAATAACAAACAACAATAATTTACTCACATTTTTAAAGGTTGAAGTAAAATATAATCACCTCTTAACTAAAATATTCCTACTATTAAAATTTTAAAAGGTTAATAACAAATAGGCCTTTCCTTAATAAACTTCTATAAACATTTGTACTTCTTCAGTCTGCTTGTCTTTTCTTGATCTTTCAGCAGTCTGTAAAAAGAGAGCTCTGATTTCTTATTAAATCTATTTGCATACAATCACACAACATCTCTTTTTCTCTTTCTTTGTCTGTTTAGATCTGTTTCTTGTGTTTTTGCAGCATTAGAACTGTGTTACTTCCACCGACAGTGAAGTCACAGGCATTCCCACTATTGTATGTTATTGTGTCCTCTGCTGTCTAAACAATGTAATTACAGCTTGGAAAATCTAAGCGATTACACAGCCTGATTTATTTGTAATTTCACCAATTCAAATCATCATAAACTTGTATCGCGATTTATCATCACATGATTTATGGTTACATGCCGACTTGACCAAGTTGCATCACCTGCACCAATGCTTATTGAATTTCAGAAAGCACGCCATCAGCCACGTCCTCATGCACTCATGCAGGTGTGTTATGTTTGCGTTTGACTTTAATAATCATTGTGTTTGTTTTTGCAGATTCGAGGAGGCAAGCTGATGATCACAAACACAAGGAAGAGTGATGCCGGCATGTACGTGTGTGTGGGAACCAACATGGTGGGAGAAAGAGACAGTGAGACGGCTCAGGTCACGGTTTTCGGTAAGCATCATTTAGAAATATAATCAGATTTAAATCCATTATTATTATTATTATGTCATTGCATGGTGCATTTAGACGCAGAAAAGTGGTTCCCATTCCTTTCCTCTTTACCAACACAGAACGGCCCACATTCCAGCGGAGGCCGATAAACCAGGTGGTCCTGGAGGAGGAACCGGTGGAGTTTCGTTGTCAGGTCCATGGAGACCCTCAGCCTTCTGTCCGCTGGAGAAAAGACGATGTTGATGTTCCACGTGGAAGGTAACATAAAACACACCTCCTGTCCTTTCCAGTACTTCTGGTAATTTATAGAGATGGCGCAATAGCTCGTTTCCTATTTCGATACTGAAACCTTGAGCATCAGCCGATATCGATACTCCTCCGATATTTCTTCATCTGGGGTACCAGGTCAGTGCCATGTCTAGTTAATTATTAATGTTCAGTGGCCCGTGTCTCCAACGAGGAGCTCCGCCAGAGGACTAACCAACCAAATATCCTCCGCACCATTGTATAGTGCCTTGTTTGTTGGCTTGGATACATCCTGTGCTGCACAGATGACCACCCCACAAGAGCCATTTACGAGTTTGATCCGCCAATGGTGGGATGGAGACACTCTTGTGGCCAATCATGCACCCGCTGGAACAATGGCATTCGGCAAGAACTCCAGCAGATTAATTTGAGGCTGGAGGATGTCCTGGCACTCAGCCAAGCCTGAGAGATGGCGGAGTTTGGTGGCACTGGTAGGCTCAACGCCATGCTGGCATGAGGTTAAGGAGGAGGAGGTTAATAAATATATAAATATTGTTTTTTCTTTGTGATGCTCTAATCAAAATTGTACATATTTTCTATATGATACTAACATCAGAGAGAAAGAGAGACTCATACTCTCTTTCCACGTGAACTAGGTGAGAGTTCCGGGTTGGTGCGAGGACCAGTTCAGATTTGGTTCAATTTGCAAACCTTCTAAGAACTGACTCGCTTTTTGACTGGTTGGAGAGCCACCATAGAGCCACGTCATTACGTTCCTGGACACATCTGTATATATCTCTGCTTTCCCAGCAATGCTAGCACCAAGCACGGCAACAATAATGGTGGACTACTGGATTAGTCAGTACTGTGAGCTGGTCGAGTGGTTAACATGTCTGCCTCTTGACTGGGAGATCGTGAGTTCTACTTGCGGTTGGGTCATACCAAAGACCATCATAACAATGGTACCTACTGCCATCTGGAGAGGCATGCTGCAATACAGATGCAAGTGGGGAAATCAAACTCTTGTGGTTACCAGAGGACTAGCCCCCTACTGTAACCCTAGCTGTATAGGCAAGACGCAGAGGGCTATGGAAATGGAGATCAGCACTGCACCCATGTACCTCAAAGAGCTGGTTAGTACTGGGACAGGAGACTGCCTGGGAAGACCAGATCCTGGCATGGAAGGGACTTTGACTTGACTGGATGAGTCAGACTTGACGCAACACTTTTTTTTAATGGCAATCACAAAGTTTTAGTAGGCCTTGTTGGTTTGGTATGATAATCCCACCCCCAGTGGTTTTTGGTTCTAGACAAGCAGAATGGCGGTGCTGTTGGAGGAAGCCATGGCCTAATGGTTAAAGAAGTAGCTTTGGGACCAAAAAGTTGCTGGTTTGATTCCCTGGACCAGCAGGAATGGCTGAAGGTGCCTTGCTCAAGGGCACTCACCCCAACTGCTCTCCAGGCTGCTCTAGGTGTGTTGTACATCACTCTGGATAAGATAAGAGTGTCTGCTAAATGCCTGTCATGAATAATGAGTTAATGTAACCAGTTTTCCTGAACCAAGAGATGGTTCTTTAGCTGTCAGAACACAAAGAACAGGCACCAATTCTGAACTGGCCCTTGAACTGCCTTGGCGGAAAAGAAGTATCCGAGCACTACAGGTCTGATCTGATACAGATCTAATACTAATGCACAATGTGTCACATGTTCATGACTTTAAATATCAGTGAACTGGATTAAATCTGATTCGGCACTGATCCGGGGTCAGCCCTAACATCCGTCCTGACACTCATAGCTGCTAAAAACTGAGATATATTTCCTTTTTTAAAGCTAACATCACAATTTTCCAGGTAATTAAAAAAAAATCATTGCTGTGTTCTACCATGGCGTTATTTGCTCATCCTGATTCACGTCTCAGTTCTGTTGAGCTCTAAGCCCAGGACAGGTGAGCCTCACAGGTGAACTTAAACATGCAGAGATGTTTAGAACTGCAGCTGAGCAGCACAGGTGAGCTTTTGGCTCAGGTTAAGAGGAGTTTGGTATTTCCTGAAGCCTCAGGGTACTTTTAAGTAAAGAACTAAAGACTAGGTGTGTCTTTAGAGTAATCTTGCCTTTAAGGTACTCATACACCCATCACTGCTCGACAGAATCTCTCCAGCAGATTGAAAGTCTGCTCCATTACACGAAGCTGATCCACATACATTCTCGCCTTGCTCGTGTTGGGAATACAGGAAAGTGGATTATATTGAGCTCGTGTATAAGGCAGGTGGAACAGAAAGTGTTTGGGGAAGCCGGGAATGAAGATCTCACGTTATCGTGTGTGTGTCAGAACAGCTTTATTCACATGGAAATCACCTGGCTTTGGTGATAAATATCACCATCCTGGAGTGTCCTGCACTTCCAGCTTCCCACTAAGCCTCCTCAGTGTGGGATATTACTTTAATGCTTGCATTTTAAATTTCAGAATTTCATAAATGTCTTTTTGTGAGTGTAGACGGTTTCTTAATGATTTACAGAACACTGTTGCATACTTGCCAACGCCCTGATGATAAAAAGCAGGAGATGAGATTGCATCACACCCTCCTAGAGGGGTTTGGGTCATGTCCACCTGAAAAATTTGAGAAAAAAATAGAAACAGTGTAAAATGGTGCGTTCTATTGCATTCTGAGTGCCAAGTTTTGAAGAAAATTGATAGAATTTATCAAAAATGAAAATTTGACGTACTTCACAAAATGCTTCTCAATGCTTTGATGCTGATGATCCGACAACCAAGTCATCATGAACTTATTGTCATAGCGAATGTTTTTGTTTTCTTCTTCGGAGTTTTCATTGTTTGCGATCGCCAGACTGTTTTTGGTTTTTACCAATCCTGGTGTGGTTTGTTGTAATATGTGAGTGTCACGGTGCAGGCACTTACAGATGTAAATGCAAAAGAGCGTTGTAGAGAAGATGGTAACAAAGCCGAAATGTGAGACGAGAATCAGAGTTGTAGAATAAGCGAGGGTCGGGCGATTGGCGAACAACATTATAGGGAAGAGACAAAAGATTAAACGAAGAACAAGGAAACCAGAGTCAGAAGAATGAGGGTCGGTCGGTCAGAGAATAACCAGGCTCAGTATGTACTGTGGAAGGCAGAACAATACTTTGCAATGAGGTGAAGAGAGTGAGAGGTTTATATAGGCAGGGGGACTAATTGGAGTAATAATTGGCAGCTGAGTCAGTAGTCAGGAGACAGAGGGCGCTGTGAAATTGTGGGGAGGTGTAGTCCAAGGTGTCCATGTTTGTAGTTTGGACAGGTTCAACAGGTTTACTGACCGAACCCCCCTGAGGAGGTCCCACTGAGAGCTATAGTCTTTTTGGGACGCCCCCTACCTCTGGGTGCAGGTTTGTCTGGATGTAGTGCATGGAATTCTTGCTTGAGGAGTGGATCGAGGAGGTCTTTGGCTGGAACCCAGCTCTGTTCCTCAGGTTCATAACCCTCCCAGTCTACCAGGTATTTGATCTGCCCTCTTCTATGTCTAGAGTCGAGGATCTCATTTACCTGGTAGATGGGTTCACTTTTGATGAGAACTGGGCGTTCTTGATCAGGTAAGTTTTGGAGAGAGGCCCTTGGATGGCAGGTTTGAGGTGTGATGCATGAAATGTGATACATGAAATGTGGGAGATAGTCTACTGTGAGGGGGAAGTTCTAATCTGTACGAGACTTTGTTGATGGAGTCCAGGACCTTTAAGGGCCCGATATAGTGTGGCTGAAGCTTTCTGCAAGAATTGGGTTCCTTGAGATTCTTGGTTGCTATCCACACTATCACCTGGGTTGAATGTAGGGGTTTCTGCCCAATGCATACTTCCTGTACTTGGTACTGATAATCTCGATTTGTTGGTGGACCTCCTCCCATACAGCCTGGTTGCAAGAATCACTCTTCAATGGCTGGAACTTGGCTGGATGTGTCGTCCCAGGGGAACAAAGGTGGCTGGTAGCCAAGTATGCACTGGAAAGGTGTTAATTGTGTTGCAAAGTGCTTGAGGGAGTTCTGTGCATACTCAGCCCATGGTAAGAAGCATGCCCAATCCCCCTGATTATGCATGCAAAAAGTTCTCAAGAAGCAGCCTCCTTCTTGGTTGGCTCTCTCGACTTGTCCATTGGATTGTGGGTGGTTACTGGAAGTGAGACTGACAGATATCCCTAGTCACTCCATGAAAGCCCTCCAGAAGCGTTAGATGAACTGTGAACCTCTGTCACTTACAATGTCTTTGGGGAGATCCTAATAACAAAAGATGTGTTGAAACAGTAGTTCCACTGTTTGTGCTGTGGTGGGAATGCCAGGTAAGGGAATCAATTTGAGGGCTTTTGAGAAGCAGTCACTGGTTGCCATAAATTGTGTCATTTTGTGAGGGATGAAGGTCCATGATGAAGTCTATGGCTATGTAGAACCATGGTCTTTGAGGCACTGGGAGGGGACAGAGCTTGCCAGCAGGTGGAGTGCTGGGTACCTTGGCTTGTGTGCAGCTTGAACAAGATGCGATGAACTGGTTGATCTCAGTGAGCATGTTCTCCCACCAATATTTGTTTTGAAGCATCTGGTGGGTGCAATGGCTGCCACCAGTGTCCAGTGGTGGGTGATGCATGGGCCCACATGATGAGTTTGCTTCTAAACTGCTTGGGTACATAGAATAGACCTGGTGAAAGATTCTTGGGAAGTTGTTGGGGCTGAGAGTTTCTTATTTCTCTGTCTAGGTCCCACGTGATGGACTGGATGAAGCATTGAGAAGGGAGGATGGGGTGTGCAGAGGATTCCTGATGAGGGGGAGCAAAAATGCATGAGAGAGCATCGGCCTTCATATTCTTTGAACCGGGGCGGAAAGAGATGATGAAATTAAACCTCGTGAAGAGGACCCATCTGGCCTGATGGGGGTTCAACCAATTAGCCTTCCTGAGATATTTTAAGTTCTTATGATCTGTGAGGACAATAAATGGGTAGTTGGCACCTTCCAGCCAGTGGCACCACTCCTCGAGGGCCAGCTTGATCTCGAGTAACTTTCGATTTCCCCACATTGTAGTTTCTTTCTGCTGGTGAGAGTTTCCTTGAAAAGAAGGCCACTGGATGAAGTTTTTGTTTTCCCCCTAAAGCATTGGGAGAGAATCGCCCCCACTCCCATGTCAGAGGCATCAACTTCCACTGTGAATGGTTTGGAAGAGTCGGGATGCTGTAGGATGGGTGCTGAAGTGAACGCTTTCTTATGACAGAAGGACTCTTCTGCTGAAGGGTTCCATTGTAGTTGCTTGAGTCCCTTCTTGAGGAGTGTTGTTAAAGGGGCAGCGATGGAACTGAGCCCTCTGATAAACCAGCGATAGAAGTCTGCAACACCTAAAAAGTGTTGAAGTTCTTTGACAGATGAGGGAGTGGGACAAGACGTGATGGCAGAGACCTTTGATGCATCCATACAACCCCCCTCGGCACTGATGATGTACCCCAGGAAGGAGATACATGTTTGGTGAAACTCACATTTCTCTGCTTTAACAGAGATGGCTTTCTTTGTCTGGGGAGTATATAAGGATGTCAACGTAGGTTATGGCATACTTACCCAGCATGTCCCGTAGCACGTCATTGATGAAGCACTGGAACACACTGGGCACTGAAGAAAGGCCATATGGCATCACCTGGTATTTGAAGTGACCAGCAATGGTACTGAATGTCATTTTCCACTTATCTCCCTTCTTGATCCAGATGAGATTGTACGTGCTGCGTAGATCGAGTTTAGAAAAGACCTGAGCAGAACAAAGTTGTTCCAGAGGTACAGGAACTAGAAGTGGATAGGGATATTTCACTGATATTTGGTTCAGTCCCCTGTAGTCAATACAGGGGCAAAGCCCTCCTCCTCATTTCTCCACAAAAAAAAGAAACCTGCCGAGGCCAGAGACCTAGAAGGACTAATTTAACCCTGCTTGAGAGCCTCCTGAATGTACTCCTCCATGGCTGCTTGTTCCTTCTGCAACAGAGGGTAGATGCATCCCCAAGGTGGTGACATGGCTGGTAGGAGGTCAATAGCACAGTCATATGGCATGTGAGGTGGTAGACCATAGGCCTTTCCTTTGCTAAAAACCTCCTCGAGGTCAAGAAAACATTCAGGGACATTGTCGATGGTATCAGGTTGGGGGCTCTCCACAGAGGTGGATGTGAGAGTGACTTGTGTTTGAGTGATGCAGTTCTGAAAGCATGCAGGAGGCCATTGTAGAATTGATTCTGCCAAGAGATGAGAGGGTTGTGAAGCTGCAGCCATGGGTAGCCCAGGATAATATGACTTACAGTGGCAGTGAGGTCGTGTGAAATGTGTTCCGAGTGGATGGCACCCACTTGGATACAGAAAGGAGCCATGTGTAGGGTGACAAATCCACCTCCTTTTAGTCCTCCATCGATGGTCTGAATGCTGATAGCACTGTGCAGCGGTGTTGTTGGCAAGTTGAACTTCTGCATGACTAAGTTGCTGATGAAGTTCCCCTCTGCCCCTGAATCAATGAAAGCAGAGAGGATATGGGTAGAAGCAGCCAACTTTAACAGTACGGGAACCTTGAATGATTTGGAATTGAATCTCCTTAACAGATTTATGCTGCGTGGAGGACCTTCTGAAGGGGATGACCATGGAGGATGAATGGGACAGCCATTGAGTTGATGTTCAGGGCTACTGCAATAGAAGCAAAGTCCCTCCTTCCTTCTTCTGGCTTGTTCAGAACAAGTTGTTCAGAACACATTTTTGTGTGCGTGAGATGTCCATGGCAGTTTTCTTCAGACGCAAGTTCCGATTTACTATTCTCTTGTAGAGAGGGCCAACGAGCTAAGAGATTGCCTAGGCGAATCGCGAGGTCGATGAGGGAATCGAGCATGAGCTGTTCATCTCTGCAGGCGAGTTCACTTAGAATTTCAGGACGTAAGCCTCGGCAAAATACTGTCTTCAGTGCGGGATTATTCCAACCACTAGCAGCCGCCAGTGTTCTGAATTCCAAGGCATACTCTGCTATGCTTTTGGAGCTCTGTGATATGGTGAGTAAACTTTCACCTACTTCAATCCCCTTGGGTTCATGATTAAAAACCCTTTTGAACAGAGTGAGGAATTGTAAGATTTAGTTGGCTCACCACCCTTATTCCAAACTGTGCTGGCCCACCGTAGCGCTTTTCCCGTGAGGAATTTGGAAATCTTGTGCTCATCCAATAAGCTAGGTAGAGCTGTGAAATACAGGGAGCATTGGAGAAGGAAGCCCTTACAGGCTAGCAGATCTCTGGCAAACTTCTCCAGAGCTGGAAGTTGTAGCACTGGGCTCGGAGCTGACTCAGGACGCGTCATGAGGGCCTGTGACATCACAGTTGCTAGCTGGGACATTTTGGTGTTAAAGTCGGCTAGCATCTGCTGATGCTCTCCCAATAAGCGTCCTTGGGTGTTGAGAGCAGTTCGCTGTGCTTCTTCTGTTACATCCATTGTGGCGAAGTATCCTGTCATGGTGCAGGCACTTATGGATGTAAACGCAGAAGACCATTATAGAAGAGATGTGACAAAGCTGAAATGTGAGATGAGAATCAGAGTCATAGAACAAGCAGGGGTTGGGCAATTGGCAGACAACATTATAGGGAAGAGACAAAAGAGTAGATGAACAGGGAAACCAGAGTCAGAAGACCAAGGGTCAGTCAGAGAATAACAAGGCTCAGTGTATATACTGTGGAAAGCAGAACAATACTTCACAATGAGGTGAAGAGAGTGAGAGGTTTATATAGGCAGGGGGACTAATTGGGGTAATGATTAGCAGCTGAGTCAGTAGTCAGGAGACAGAGGGCACTGTGAATTGTGGGAGGTGTAGTCCAAGGTATCCATGTTTGTAGTTTGGACAGGTTCAACAGGTTTACTGACAGAAACGAGTCCTTTCTGACTTAAATGGGATGCTCATTGTAAGCATAAGGTTTGAAAACTGAAAATCATTTTGTCTTAAAATAATGGTAAGCAGAGATTTTAAAAATCAGTATACCATAACTATGTTTCAACTCAAAAAGAACTATAAGTACAGCCAGAAAGCTTTAAGTGCACTCTTTATAGGAAGCATAACCAAAGTTTGTGTGTGTGTGTGTGTGTGTGTGTGTGTGTGATTAAATAGAGAAGACCATGATGATGGCTGCATTTTTGTAGAGATAATGGTTACATTTTAAACTGATTATTTTTCACTTTCATAGCTATTTAGTTCATTACTGACTGGTGACATCCATGGCAAACAAATCACATACACACACAGCAGACATACCCCCTTCAAGAAGCTACCTTGGTTTATAAAGGAGCTGAGAATCATGGTCTGTTCAGGAATAATACCATTTCATTGTTCTTCCATCCACCTCAGCTACCAAATTTGCTTAGAGAAGGCCATTTGTTGGAGTTGTATCATGGAGAAATTCAGTTAGCTATGCTGCTGTTCCTCCATGACAAAAGATACTGTTTCATTAGAGAACACCAGGGTTCCACATAGTAAGTTACAGTGGAGTCAGATCTAATTATGGTGAAGGCGCAGCAGTTATGCTCCTGAATTTCAATGGAAACCTTAAAGATGCCATGCATCACTGCACCTACTATAGCATTTAGACACTTGGTTGTGTAAGACAATTCATATTTGTCCACATTTTCAATTTGACCTAGTTGTGGGTCTTTTAATCAGCCTAATTTACTATGTGCTTGTTTTATGAAGATAGATAAATACTTTATTAATCCCAGAGGGAAATTCAAGGTATCTAGTAACATTTCCGCATTGCACAAGATCAATACAAAAATTAAATAGCAATATACATAAAAAAATACCAAAAGAAATAAAACATTACCAGTAAGAGCAAGTAATAAAATATACAGCTCTCATGAATATGACAAGTGCTATGGATTAGTCCTCTTGGGGCAATTGTACAATACAATGTTAAAGTTAAAACACACTCCCAATAATCAATGCAGTTCAAGATAGGGTTTATGAGTAAGCTGCTGATTAGCTTGCTAACTACGATTTTACATATTCAGTGATGCTCCTTGAATTCCAATGTACTCAGTTTGTGTAAGTTTCCAAACAGTAGGGACTTTACTTTGATCCCAGTGACTTATATGCTTGACTGTGGTGAGCAAAATTTGAAAGCCACAATGTGGCATACTGGATAAATCTGTGCAACATAACTAGACCTGAACTTGAAAAGAAATAATCAACCATTGTTTTTGATCAAATTTGATTTGCCATTATTGATTTTCCAAAAGGGCTGTCTTCAACATTATTTTGATCACAAGGTTACACAACACCAATTTATAGTAGGCACTAAAGTACACTCACCAGCCATAGGTACACCCATACACCTGCTGTTTTATGCAGTTATCTAATCAGTCAATCCCTTGACAGCAGTACAGTGTATAAAATCATGCAGATACAAATCAAAAGCGGGCGGCACGGTGGTGTAGTGGTTAGCGCTGTCGCCTCACAGCAAGAAGGTCCTGGGTTTGAACCCCGTGGGCG
>JAODVO010000009.1:40745356-40756014 GCA_025400055.1 Notarius lentiginosus
GAACATGCAAACTCCACACAGAAAGGCCCTTGCCGACCGCTGGATTCGAACCCGGAACCTTCTTGCTGTGAGGCGACCGTGCTAACCACTTACGCCACTGTGCCGTACAGAGTACTGTGCCGTACTCATCATGCTAATTAACAAATGAGAACCTTGCATGAGATAAATGAACAGATTCAATTTGATTTTCTGTCCTGATTTATTGTGGCTAATTGAATAAAAAAAGTGTCTCCTCAAATCTTCTCTAAATCCTCCATCACAGCTTTAAAATCTAAAGAGACAGAGAATGAATTTATCCGACACGGCTGAGGCGTGACGACAACACGGGGGCTGAGATCGGAACCTTTCTTCAGTTTTAATGTAAATTACTTATAAAGGTTATTTCTGAAGCATTTTCTCCGACAGTCAGATTTAGAGATTGGTGTTCGACTTCAGAGTGTGTGTGTGTGTGTGTGTGTGTGTGTGTGTGTGTGTGTGTGTGTGAAATAATTATCCTTATAAACCTGCAGTATGGCACAACATGGATTTTAATTTCAGTCAGCGTCTTTAACACGAGGTGGTTTGAAGAAAACATGAGACGCTCATAAGCAGGTGAAGAGACAGGAATTTGAGGGAAATAGTTGTTTTATTAAAAACAGCTGCGTTTTAAAAACATAATCAGCCATCACGGAATTTAATTTATTGTTTATCAGGAGAATTTCAGGACCATTGTTAATATTTTTGGCGTGTAACCTGAAGGTGTTTGTCAGCGTGTTCACAGCTGGGTGTTAGCGGCTTTACAATAATTAAGGTCAAAAGGTCAGAAACGGCAAATTCCAGAAAAAAGCTTGAGAAAAATGCACCAGTCTAAGAAGGCACTGAGTCGAACTCAAAGTAGCGTTCAGACATACGTAGCGACAGAGTGTCGGGCTCTTCAGAAGTTATGGGAGAGTTACAGCAACTGGGCGCGGAGTTTGTCTAAAACAGAGACGTGTCTCGATTCTGATCTTGAACTTTAGCGCATGTTTCTTGCGTGATATCGACTCATAACAGAGGAGCAGGGTGAAGTCCAGCGCCACCGTCTGACTGTTTGATGTAACGACAATATGTCAACCTGAAATTCATGACTTGTCTGTAACACACACACACAATGGAAGTGCATATAAAGACACAGTATCATAATCAAAGACTTTGTTTATCATCAGGAATTAAGTATTAATGGACACAATTATGAAGAAAGCGAAAGTTTCTCTGTGTATCAGATGAGCGCTGGGTCGCTTCTCCTTCACACCATGAGCACGTTTTCTTTACATCGAATTCACACAAGCACCGAGGCTATTTTATTAATTCTACACATCAACACAGTGTGATCAAATCTCCTCCATCCCACACACACATTACAATTTCATCACCTCCATTTAGCGTCTCGGAGCTTCATGAAGTTCTGTGCAGAATATACAATAACAGTCTGCGCTGCGTCACGTGCTATTCTCTTCTCTGAGCCGCTGAATAATGAGAGTGGGAGAGTTTTATTAAATTAATCCAGTGATTAGTGTGTAAATTACAACTCTGATTATTCTCTTCACATTCACTGGATATGAGCAATCACACACTTTGACTGGCTACTCCACCACAAGGATATCAGCTCACATACCGTGAGTAGAGAGAAACAAAATGGCAGAGCGTGTTACTGAACCAACCGAGGACGAAATAAAAACTCGACTCGAAAACAAAAACCCAATAAATAAATGTAATAAAAGTATTTGATGGTAAGAATGTACCTTTTTTATTTTTTGAGAATTATTATTATCAAATTTTTCACAAGTTGCTCCTGTCATTTCACAGGTTTGTTTACATTCTAAGCGGGAATGATTTTTGTTTAAAGTTTTTATTTATCAAATTTGCAAAAAAAATAAAAATAAAATGCTCTGTTTCTCAAAATCCAGTGAATGTGGATGAAATAAAACAGTTATTCCACTCAATCTCATCGTACGTGGATTATACACAACTCGGTGCTACGCGCCTCGTCGACTATCAGCTCATGTACGACTCGATTTCATGGAATGACTGTTAAATATCATTAGACTACATGCTTGTCACTAATGCGGAAGAAATGTCTTGTGCTCAGGATAACATGGAACCAGGGCTCTAAATTTTCCCAAAAATGAAATGAAAAATGTATTTAGCAGGAATAAAATCACAATTTAAAACATTTACTCATCCTTAAAACATTAAAAAAATATCTTCATGTTTGAGGACAGAAATATTGTTTGGAATCTGATCAAAAATATTTCATAAAATAATTAGCCTTAGTATTATATTCTTCAAACATTTGACAGATTTTCTTTAGATTTTTTAAAAATACTGCAGGTGACATACTTATTATTTAATTTTAATTTTTATTTCTTGTTGTCTTTTCTTTTAATCACCACACACACACACACACGCACGCACACACACACACACACACGCACAAACACACACCTCTCCAGGACGATCCTTTATCCGTCTTTAATCGGACGAGCTTTGTTCCTGAAACCTCACACATTTACAGCCATGAGCTCGAGTCGGTATTGAGCACAATGAGACAAGATTTCAGAAACAGAAAAATCGCTATTGGCAAAGTAATTTCATCCATCTGAAGCAGGAAGTGATTCCAATTTCAGACACGTCTCCCAACACTGATGTTAAAATGCATTTATCTCAATTGTTTGTTCGCCTGACAGCATCTTTTGTTTTGTTTTTGTTTGCTTTCAGCGATGATATGATGCAACTCTCACGCAATGTTGATGGTGATCCATAAAATCCCGCCATGTTCAGTGTGTATCACTGCGTCGCCGCTCAAAGGCATCACGGAGATGTTTATTGCACATCACTACACATCAGACGGTGTTTTAGTCCTAATATTTACCCTTTTATCTGCTTGTGGATGAATAAAAAGATGCAATGTGAGAATTTTTTTTCTTTTTTTTTTACATTTCAGTAAATCAGCAGTTATTTCATTACAGTGTGAAGTGAAACATGAAACAGGACAGTTATTTAACACCTGTAGCTTCATTGCTAACGCTAACAGGAGTCTCTGCCAGTTTCTGATTGGCTCGTGAGGTTTGTGATGCTGAAATCTGATTGGTCACTGAATTTCTGTGAAATGATGGCAAGTGAAAAGACAATGAATAAAATTAATTTGTTGACTGAATAAAAACACACGCACTGATTAAAATGACAGTTTACCTGGTGAAAGGGATTATGGGATGGATATGAAGTTTTTTGTTTGAGAAAAAGAAGCAGAGGAAAAGGAATGAAATGGAAGGAAGTAATGAAGCATGTGAGGGAGGGATGGAGGGATGTAGATAAATAAAGACAAGGAAAAAGAAAAAGGATGAGAGAAATGCAAATAAAAACTAAGGAAAGAGAGAAAAAAACAAAAAGAAGAATAAAAATAAGACAATGAATGATGAATAAAGGGAGGGAAAGACAGAGAGAGCAGCAGGAGTGTGAGGAAGGTATAAAAAAGTGAGAAAATGTAACAAGTAAAGGCAGAAAAAATAAATAAGTACAAAATAAAATAAAAATAGAATGAGAGAAAAGCAGGGAACAAAGGTAATAGAAAGAAAGAAAGAAAGAAAGAAAGAAAGAAAGGTGTGTGTGTGTGTGTCTGAGCATTTGTACATCGATGGAGCAAACAATCAGGACTCTGAGTGAGGAAGTGAAGAAAAAATGTTAATTGAGTTGCTGAAGCAGACGAGGAGAATCAATGAAGTTGTGTTCACGGCCTGGAGGTAAATATTCCTTTAAACATTCCAAACCGGATTTCATCACATTCCACATCGACATCGGTACAAAGCCATTGAGCCTAATCTAATCCTGGAGTCCTGAGTGTTTACTTGATCGACATGCTGGATCTCTCCTGCGGTTCAACAGGAACCTGAACAATCCCATAATGCTCGTCTTCAGGATCCTGTTCCTGTTGTTTGTGTGAACACAGTGAGAAGTTCACACAACCCTGGGAAGAGGAGATTAGAACTGATATCAAGAACAACGAAGATGGATTTGAGGATGACTTTGACCTGAAAACAACTGATTTTGAGCTCGTCGTGGAAAGTTGTGGTGAACACGCTGCCAAGGCAAGTGATGTCGACCAATCGAGTGAGAGAATGCTTCAAAACGCAGGTCAGTCATGTTTTTATATCTTGCGAGCCGTTTCTGTGACCTTTCTGCAATGTGTTCTGGAAATTGTTATTGCGAAGAGCATCATAAACATGATGGGAATCGGCATTAATTTCATGAGTACGAGTTTACATTCCGAACTCTTACATTACTTCATTATGTTCATATGAACTATGTGGAGAACGCATATCACTGAAGGCACTTAAAATGAAATAAACCATAAACCAGAACGTCAAGGACATAGTGGCTCATCTGGCCTGGCATCAAAACAACCATGATGACCAAAACATCAAACAGAACAGAAATGTGATGATGTGAGAGAGAGAGGACCGACCTCCACGACAAACTGGTTATAACAGGAACATCAACAAAGGACTAAATTTTGTTCCCTGAGAGAAGATCGACCCAAAACATCGATCAGAACTGAAATCGGATGATAAATGAGAGGAGATACAACTCTAGTCGGAAGAAAATGTGTGAAGTTGACCTAAAGACTAATTTGTTAGCAAGAAATTTGACAATACAATGATCAAGTGTTGTGCAGAAGATCGAGTTCCTTCAAATAAAACAATCAACTAAAATCCATTGAGAACTGAGGGAGGAGACATGATTTAACTGAAAATCAACAAAAGTTGTAAATACATTGTTTACAACAGGAAAATCAACAAACAAACAACCAAGTTTTGTTCCTCGAGGGAAGATCGACCCAAAACATCGATCAGAACTGAAATTGGGTTAGAACTTTGAGAGGAGATACAATTCAAATGAGAAGTCCCAAAACTCGTTAAGGTGACCTAATTAGCAGTGCGTTCGCAAAAATTTGACAAAACATTGACCAAGTTTTGTGCAGAAGGTCGAGTTCTTTCATATAAAACGATCAGAACTGGAATCGGATGAGAAATGAGAGAGAAGATACGATTCTAGTGGGAGGCCTGGAAAATTAATTAATTTGGCCTAATTAATAACTCATTAGCATAAAATTTGACAAAACAGTGACCATGTTTTGTGCAGAGTGATGAGTTCTTTCAAGCAAAACAATCGGAACAGAAATCTGTGGAGAACTGATGGAGGAGCTATGATTTAACTGAACTATGGACGATGGATGTCACGCCATGGCAACAACTCGCTGGCCTTAAGGACAGCTACGCTAAAAAGCATTTTGGACAGTAATATGACCTTTTCATTAGCGTTAGTGTCCAACACTACTCTCTGTGTGTGTGTGTGTGTGTGTGTGTGTGTGTGTGTGTGTGTGTGTGTGTGTGTGTAGGTGTGCGCATCTCAGCAGGAGAGTGTGTCCGTTGAGGCAGCGCAGCAGGAGGAGTGTGTTCATCCTCCAGCTCCTCGAACCTCCTCACAGGACAGAAAGCAGAAGTGGGAGCAGGGAGACGCTGATTATCTCGGAGAGGATTCGTTCACACAGATTGAGAGAAAACTCGACTCCTTCCTCATATGAACAACGCACACTTTATACTCCTATGACATGAATCTACTCCTTGTGCGATGTCTCTGATGTGTGTAATCTCACTGTGTGAAAATATTGTTTTAATTCTGTTGGCGTTGTGCTCATGATGACGTAATGTAAATGACTTTTAATTCCGTACTATATTGTTACGCGCACACACAGAGGATTATATTTGTTTCAGAAATAGGGATGCATTGTTACTGATACTCCAAAAAACAAATACTCCAAAACTAGCATCAGCTCCAAGGTGACACTATAATCCTCGCACTAATGACTCACAACTGAATGTAACACCGATCTGGACGTATTTCACGATTAATTGTCAGTTAGCAAACTGTGAAAATATCAAGAAGAGGATCTACAACATCTTCCTACAGTGTATCCAAGTGATAAAACAACATTCAACTCAGCACAGAGTTAATCGCGAGGTGAGAAGGAACGAAAAAAACATCCACAGATGATGCTAGGTGAGTGAAAATGACCGCTCTTATGTTCCAGCATGTTGTTCATAACAATCAGCCACTCTCAGGTGTTGACGATGAGGGAATCTTACACAATGAAAACAAAAATGTACTTTACATAAACACTTTTCTGAAGTGAAACAAAACCCGCTCTTCTGCACTGCAAATATAGCTATATAGCTAGCTAGCTAATTAACACGCTAATGCTAAGAATGAGTGTCATAGCCTGAGCACGCGAACAAACCCGTGTGCAAACTTCATAAACTGGTGAAACAGAGCTGAATACATTATTCCTTAATGTGTCTGACTGGTTAATTATGTTCCTCATTTCTGGTATCGGTGCATCCTGAGTCAAAACGTATCGAACGTCATTTTTTAAAATGGAAAAAAGAAACTTCAAAAGCCGAACATGTGTCTCAGTCTTCTACATAAAGCGTAACCTTGCATTGATCAGAAATCACCTTCGCTTTCGCTTCTTCAGCTAAACTGTTCAGTTACAATACTCTCTCGAGTGGGTGGGGTTTAAAGAGCTTGGTCTCTATTGGCCAGTTATGATGCATGAATGAACGTATAAACAGATGTAAGAGGATGAAAAGAGTGAAGTAATGCACTGTACTGATGCTAATGGACACTTTGCGTTTATCTGCTTCATCACTTGTTTCACAACAAAAGGGGCGGAGCATAAAACAGACAACTTAAAGCAAACGTGGCTACTGATGGCAGCTTCTGTCTGCATGTCCAAACTGTAACAGGAAAAACACATGAAGTGTCATTAGTTAGCATGCTAGCATCAGAGCACAGTCCAACACTGTTGTTTATATGACAGTTTTCCATGTACAAACCGCCGTTGCCTTCATGTGCTTTTAAAGATCCCTTCAAGTCAAAATTACTAAGTTTCAAAAACAAATGATTGACTTTGATCCTTTTGGTGGAGATGCTAAGTATAGCTCGCTAGATGTAGTTCCATTGGAAGTTTCGCTATTATGGTCTTTAAGTTTTATTTTTCCTCACAATTCATTAACTTTGGTCTGGAGCTGAAGCCAAATAGCTTCAAATAACTTGACTAGCTAGCCTGCAGCTACCACTGCAGAAATAAAATATTCAATAAAGTAGAATGCTTCGATAAATGAACTGCAATGTGGATGGGATCCTGAAAGGTCCAGAGCAGATCCACTGAGCAGGAACCACTGCTAGCACCACACCGTTAGCATGACTGTATTAGCAAAATTAACATTTAAGGCCTTGAAATGAATGATTGTTGCATCGTACTGTATCTGAAATAAAGAATTGGGAAAATTTCTGCTGAGTCTCTTTCACACGCACACTTAGCAATGTTAGCATGTCCAGATGCCCTGCTTATATCCATTATTAGCAGTGTGAGCATTTGTATTTCCAATTAATCATTAGCTATTTATCTTTCATTAGTTTATGTTAGCTTTCATCAACCATCAATTAACAGTTTTATTACTTCCACTGTTTTTTTTTTCGGAGCAAAGTTAGCATTGTCTGCCGCTTTTATTATATCTCATTAGACATGTTAGTATTTCATACATAATATTATTTTAAATAGGCTCCAGCTTCCCCGCGACCCTGCACAGGATAAGTGGCTACAGATAATGGATGGATGTTCTTTTAAATACTTTTTTCAATTTTAATGAACCTTAATATTTAAATTGTTCCACTGAATCTCAAAGCAAGGCCCATTTTTAGACAGATTGCTTTGTGCTTTAAATTAATTTTCTAAAAAGCAGGTGTCAAACCCACATTTACAGTTAATTAAAAATAAAATTGAGACACTATTTACTTAACATTTTTAGATTATAGTAAGTTTGCCGTGAGTTGGTCTAGTGGTTAGCGTGTCCACCTCCCGACCAGGAGCTCGTGAGTTCTACTCGCGGTCGGGTCATACCAAAGACGATCATAAAAATGGAACCTACTGCCATCTGGCAAGGCACGCTGCAATACAGATGCGAGTGGGGAGTCAAACTCTCGTGGTTACCAGAGGACCCCCCACTGTAACCATAGCTGTGTAATATGTGAGAGACTGGAAAGGAGATCGGTGCCGCTTGATGTGCCTTAAGGTCCTGGTGAGTACTGAGACAGGAGACTACCTGGAAAGATCAGGTCCTAGTACCAGAGGGACTTTGATAGCAAGTTAAGCCTAATATACTGGTGAGTACTGGGACAGGAGACTACCTGCAAAGATCAGGTCCTAGTACCAGAGGGACTTTGATAGCAAGTTAAGCCTAATATAATGTGCAGAAACGCTGACACCTAGTGACCAGTTTTAGTCCCTGCAATGGTGTTGAAAAGAAAATTGGAAAACTTTTTTTTTGTACAAATAATTCTGTTTTAATGAAGAAACAATACAATTTATAACATCATTACAACACAAAGCTACATATGCTAACCTTTTGGAGGTGATAAAAACCCTTAAAAAGTCATTGTGACTCCCATACAGCTCTCAATTATTTGTACTGTTGTTAATCCACCAGCAGAGGGCGCTCCTATTAGAAAATCAGAAAGCTCTATGAAGCACTGTTGAACTTCGAGCGATCATGTTATGGATTTGTTCATTATTTATTATTCATTAATTATTTGTCCAGGCTCAGTTACTTAACACAGAACACAGATCAAGAGAGATTTTAACGGTTGATCATTTAGTGTCGTGTAACTTACATTTTGTGATTTTGATTCCTGCATGCGAAGTTATTTACCTTAAGCAAATGCTTGTGAAGAGAGGACTGGGGTTATTGTGCTAACAGCTCATATTATACCATAACAGCATCCCAAAGTGTTTTAGTTCATAACATGTTACACTTTTTATCCATTTACAGTCATGTTGTGGAATATCACAAATGAAATTAGTTTATTCCTGTTCTCACTTATGTTATAGCAGCTATAAACAGTTGTTCCCTCACCAGCCTCTCCATTTTATCGCTCTTGAAGTTAATAAGAATAAAATTGCAGCTTGTCATGTTACCAAGAAGCAGCAATGAAGTGTAAACTCTTCTGTCCTGAAGATGTCAGAAAACTTAAAGTTACAGCTTCTGACTATTACAAAGTGCTGGAGACACTGGTGACTCCTTCCAGAAATGTTAACGATTATACGCTTTTTGGAAAAAAAAATCTGTTTATTTTTTGTGACTCAACCACAGTACACATCCCTGTGGATGAGCTATTCCTATAGAAATGATAACATGTTATAATGAGTGCATTAAAGGTGCAGTTAAACCTGGCACATGCTAACATGCTGAACTGTATAACAAGAAAAGGTCAAAACAAAAAGAACAAATATTGAAAAAAAAAGAACAAAAATGGAAAAAAAAAAGTTGTGCTATGATCAGGCAATGGCAAAGACCCACATTAACATCAGCTTTCCAGCAGTGGACAGACCTCCAAGAGTTGAAAGAAATGAAGACAGATGCAGAGGGTGCTGTGTTTCTGTTTGACAGGTTGGTCATTTTTGTTACCTTCATCAAGGGCGTTATGTTTTTGATGTGGTTTGTTTGTTTGTCTGACTATAAGCAGGATTGTGCAAGCCCTACCAGCTCAATTTCCATGAAACTTGGTGGAAGGGTGTCATACATGTACTTGGTGCATGGGAGCAGACTCGGGCCACAGGGTGGTAGTGTTGTAGTCAGGACCACCTAAACCAAGACCATAACCAAGCCCAGAGTGTATCAAGACCAAGACAAGGCCAAGGGTTTGAGGGGTTGAGATCAAGTCAAGACCAAGACCAAGGCAGAATGAGATAGAGTCAAGACCATGATTAGACCAGTGTGTGTGAAGGGGGGTGGGGGAGGGATGACAGCCGTTAACAGTAACAACTCGAAGGGTACTCGGTAGAGTGCATACCTCTGGCACGCCACATATAAAGATTTGCATCTAATCAATTCTTTTTTGGCCCATGACCCACCTTTCCTCAAAATTTCATCAAAATCCATTCACTACTTTTTGAGTTATGTTGGGAACAGGCAAACAAACAAAGGCAAAAACATAACCTCTTCCAACAAAGGCAGAGGTAAAATTTCAAATTAGCAATGAGTCACGTTATTGGTTGCATTTGGAGCAGGAACTTTTACATCCAATCACAGAATTGATTGGATGTAAAATAAATCAGACAATGCACAGGCAACTTAGTGAAATCCCCACAATTTTGGTCTTGAAATAAAATCCCAAGTCCTCTAGGTCTGAGACTGAATGCAATCAATTCTGAGAGGAGACTGAGATCTTCACAAAGTGGTCTTGGGAACAATGTCAAGATCAAGAATGATCTCAAGTATTACAACACTATGGGGCAGATCAACAAATTTATTTTGACTCCTGTTAACATTGCAAGATACAACATTTGGCGTATGTTGTACACCACTACCTCCCCTCAAAGACAGTTACACTGACCGACTACAAAAGAAGGCCAGCTGTATTTTAAAGGACCATACCCACCCTGGACATCAGCTGTTCTCCCTACTGCCCTCTGGAAGGAGATACAGACTCATCAGAGCTGCATCAAACAGACTAAAAAACAGTTTCTATTCTCAAGCTGTTGGATGTCTAACCCCACCTCCCCTGCCCCAACTCCACCAGTG
>JAODVO010000010.1:71018-82377 GCA_025400055.1 Notarius lentiginosus
ACAGCAGCCAGTTTGAGCATTTGGGGGACTGAACCAGAACTGAGGGAGGAGTTTATGATCAGTGTGATGAGTGAGGAGAGAGCCAGGAAATAGTCCTTGACGAAGTTAGATGGGATAGGATCCAGAATGCAGTTGGAGCTTTCCATTCCTGCTATGATGTTGGCCAGTTCCATTGGGGAAACGGAAGAGAACTGAGACAGAGACTGAGTGGTGAATTGAAGAGACACACTTTGGCAGCTGAGGAGGGCAGGGGAGGTGGTCAAATTATTGTAGATAGTATAAATTTTAGTTTGGAAAACTGAAAGGAAAGAGTTACATTTATTAACAGTAAAGGTTTTGAGAGTGTTGTCAGTGGGCTTGAGAAGATTGTTTATTGTGGAGAAGAGAACCTCGGGGTTGGTGGAGCCAGAGTGCATAAGGTCTGAATAATAGGTGGACCGAGCCATGGTGAGAGCTTCTTTGTATTGTTGAAGGTAGTCTGAATAAGTCTGAAAATGCACTGTGAGGCCAGTTTTCTTGTAGACTCTCTCAAGCTGGCGCTTGTGGGTTTTCATTTGGTGGAGTTCAGGAGTGTACCAGGGAGCTGAGTGTGTGAATGAAATGGTTTTGGTTTTAACAGGAGCCATCTGATCAGGAGGAGAGTATATTGTAATAATTAACGAGATCAAAGGGATTTTCAGACAGAGGGGGAGAGGAGGTGGACAGTTTACTGGCAAGAAGAGCTGATAGAGCCGAGGGAGAGACAGATTTGAGGTTTCTGAAAGATATATTTCATTTGTCTTTTGGAATGGGGATAGGGATGTTGATGTCCAAAATGACTGCCAGGTGGTCAGAGACGTCGAAGTTAAGACTGGAGAGGTGATGAATTGAGAGTCCAGTGGAGCAGACCAAATCCAAGATGTGACCATGGCTGTGAGTGGGGAAATTAATATGTTGTGTGAAGTTAAAACATTGTAATAGTTCCAGGAATTCTGTAGCAAATTTACAGTCAGTGTCATCAATGTGGATATTAAAATCACCGAGGAGGAGAATAGAAGGTGAGATGGCACATAACTGGGTCAGAAACTCAGAGAAATCAGAGAAAAAGAAGGTGTTTGACTTGGGGGGACGGTAAATAATGGCAGTGACCAGAGGAGTAGGGCCTGAAAGTTTGAAGGCAATATGCTCAAAAGAACGAGCAACAGGAATGGAGATGGTGGTTGTTTTAATGTCCTCCCTGAATACAGCAGCAACACCACCTCCCCGCCCATCAGTGTGGGGTTGGTCAATGTAAGTGAATCCTGTTGGTGTTGTTTGGTTTAATGAGAAATAGTCCAGAGGTTTGTGCCAGGTTTCAGTGAGACAAAGGAAATCCAGATTATTGTCAACTATAAATTCGTGCAGGATATGGCTTTTTTTGTTGAGCAAATGAATGTTCAGCAAAGCCATTTTCAGGTGGCATTGCTTTATAATTGGTTGTGAGAACCAGGAAAGGAGATGAAGATTAGCCAGATTCACATGTTGTTTGTTGTGGTGGCGTAATACGGAAGTTGGTGCACGACAGGACGGAATAGAATATGGAGACGAAGCATAATATGTAAACATGTGGCCAGATCCTCTGTCTAGAGAATGGCCGCGGTGAAGTATTCCAGTCTCCCTAAAAATGTCCATACAATCCGGATGCAGGTGGTTATTGAGGTTGTGAAGATCCCCTTTATCAGCCAGCCGGATATCATTGGTGTTTCCCTCATAGGTGAACAAAGCCCATTTGGTCTCAGATTTTTCATCCACCACATCTTTGTAGGCGGCTGTGAGCGCGACACCGTTTTTACTCAAATTCACCACCATCACAAGTTAAAAAAAAACAAACAAACAAACAACGAGTCCTGAACCAAAAGTGCAGCTTCCACACAGCACAGGGAGACTATAATAAGACAAAAACAAACAAACAAACAAACAAACAAAAAAAACCCACAACTTGTCGTGTTAATAATATATCACCAAGAAACGTAAACTTTTGTGTCCTGAAGATGTCAGAAAACTTAGTTACAGCTCGATCTCTGACCATCACTAAAAAGTGTAAAGAATCACACTGTTTATTTCTAACCCTTTGTGTTCATGCTAAACCTTATCTATGAGCTTGTCTTGAGCGATGACACAAAAAATAACACAGCAAAAAATAGTGAAAATGTACAAAAATCAGCTTCAGGGTTGTAACAGTGACTCTGCTTCATCACAACACTGTATCATGGATTATTTTCCCATAATAGCACATTCCCCAGTGTTTTATTTCTGACTTTTATTGGCTGAAACTGCTTTCGTCTGGATGTCAAACACCTGAGAGGAGATGAAGTTACACTCAAATCCACCTCATTTTCTCCAGAGGTCTGTTCAGGACTCGCTGTCTACACCAACAAAATCTTTATGTGAATTCACAAGGAGTGTTTGAGGACTTTATGGCCGCTGGGTGTCACACAAAGGTCTGGCTATGACAGGTGTTTACTGACACCGACAGGATGAATAGAAGGGAAGTCTTGAAAGTCAGAGAATAAAACTACACCCTGAACACTTGAGATTTGACAAAACCACATCACTAACATCACACCCTGTCAAAGAGAATAAATATACTGTATATAGAACTGTTATTAACAACAGTACACTGTGGAGTAAATATGTAAATGTGGTATTGATGACACATGGAGCTTCAACTGTGTATCACAAAATTCATCAGTCTGCAAAAAAGCAGCTGCAAATGTTCCTCAGATGTTGATTAAGTTTCTATAACAGCAGCTTTGACAGTAGTTTATTTTGTATTAGGATAAAATATTGTCATTTCTATAGCAACGGCTCGTTTACAAGGACTTGTACAGAGGATGCTCCCAATAAATAATCGTTGTGATGTTTTCTTTTATGGAAGGCTTTGTAACAGTCAGAAGTAAAGCTGTAACTTTAAGTTTTCCAACAGAGGAGTTTACACTTCTTTGTGGTTTCTTTGTAATGTAACAAGATGCGACTTTTTTTTTGTCTTATTAACTTCAAGAGAGTTAATAAGAACAAGAAATAAGAAGTAACTTGTCTCACTGAGATTACATGTAACTGTAAATGGATAAAAAGTAAGACGTTCTTTAATTATTAAAACACATTGTAACTGTTTAACTGATTGATTGATTGATTGATTGATTGATTGATTGATTGTAATTTATCATTTGCTGTAGCAGGAGCTGTAAAGTCCCATTGGATCTGTTGACATTTCAACTTCCTTTGGCTTATGTTTAAATGATTTATTTCTCGTTTGTACACTCACCGACCACTTTATTAGGATCACCCCTACATCCACCTGCAGCTGTTTTCTGCAGTTTTCTAACCAGCCAATCCCCTGACAGCAGCACAATGCATCAAATCATGCAGATAGAAATCAAGAGCTTCAGTTAATGTTCACTTCAAACATCAGAATGGAGAAAATTGTGATCTCAGAGTGTGAATTTCACTGTGGTGTGGGTGTTGGTTTGAGCCAGATGAACTGATTTGAGTATTTCAGAAACTGCTGATCTCCTGGGGTTTTCACACACAACAGCCTCTAGAGTTTACACAGAATGGTGCAAAAAACAAAAAAACTTTGAGTGAGTGACAGTTTTGTGGGTGGAAACAAAGGCCTTGTTGATAAGAGAGCTCAGAGGAAAATGGCCAGATTGGTTCGAGCTTTTTTGCCAGGAAAGATATAGTAACTCAGGTAGTCCCTCTTTACAACTGTGATGAGCAGAAAAGCATCTCAGCATGCAACAGCAGAAGAACAAATTGGGTTCCAGTCCTGCAGCCAAGAACAGGGATCTTAGACTCAACAACAAGTTCTTATTAAAGTGGCTAGTGAATGTATACATTACAGCACAGTGAAATTATTCAGCTTGGTAGGAAGTTAGGTTCAGAGCACAGGGTCAGCCATGATACAGCACCCCTTGAGGAGAGAGGATTATGGGCCTTGCTCAAGGGCCCTAGTGCTGGGGATGGAACTCCTGACTTTCTGATCAGTCACCCAGAGCCCTTATTTTTGAGCCACCACTACCCAGGCATGACAAATCAATGCATTTGCATTTGTGGAATAACAGGCCAAAATGATGTGCATTATTATGGACTTGCTGGGGTGGAGAACCCCGCATGTATTTGCATTTGGAAAGCCGATGGCACAGACATGCAAAATGTCACTTTTTATTTGCGTTACTTCTTTACATTTGTGGAACCTGCCTTGCATTTGTATGCAAGTAGAATTTGTATTTGCAAAGCACATTTTTTACAGTATTTTTGTAAACAGCTGTGTTTTGTATTTGCAAAGCACAGGCTATTATCAACCAATCTTCACTTTTTATAGGGTAAAATATCTTTATGACAGTTCCACTGAAAATGCTTCAACATATGATAGCAAGATAAGACTTCACACATAGATTCAAATAATTTGTTTCTTACAGTGTCATTATTTCACCTTTACTCACAGTTTATAATTGGATGGTCACATTACCACTGACTTTAATACTGATTAATACGTATTTAAGCATTTACATCAGTTTTTTTTCTCCTTGCACTCACTCTCTCTTTCAGATTGTATTAACAGTGTTATTTTATATCTTTCTCAAGTCCTGTTCCACCTAAATAAGATCAGGGGTGAAAGTAACTTTTATTTCTTGCCGGTAATATTATTTTGAGTCATAGTGCGCACTATGAAAATACACCTAATTATTTAGTTCCAAAAAATACACCTAATTATTTATTATTGTCTACTTATCAAGCATTCACTAGGACTTGTTATCACTCAGTAGTACTAGTATCGTACTTTTTATCACACTATCACTCTTTCATCCACCTGTATCAGTTTTTGATTATAAATAAATTACAAAAAGATCATTTCAACAACACAATCGTTTTAATAAATTTTTTTTAGCTGAACAGTTGAAAAGTAGCTTTTCATTTTGGACATTCTGTCTACTAAAACACTCTGGATATCAGCTGCGCACTTTGGTGCAAGATGGTTAAGCAGTGGGCTATGCGCACTATCTCGCACGTTGTCTGTTGAGTGAAACACAGAAGGAATTCACTTCAGACATAATTTAGAGACAGGTCAGAACGAGTTATATGCAATGTATTTTGAGGAAAACGTGTTGCTTTTAGTAAATTGACGTTAGCAGGTGTATTGTTATGCTGAAAGTGCATTTTTTTTTCAGAGACAGTATATTTTTCTTTCCGGTACGGGCAAATCTTTTAGTGGTACGCCAGACTGGCCAGGACCAGCTTACTTTCACCCCTGATTTTACTTCTGTCAAAAATAACACAAAAGAGAGTAGTTACCATTGTTCATGACTAATGTGCATTTATTTCAAGAACCGGAGTATTTTGATACTGTTGTTAAATACATAAATGAGAACAACACAGAGCACCATAATATAATATCAACAAATAATAAATATATTGGACTTTCCCCCCCCCCGGTCTGCAGGTTGGGATGTCTGTAACCCAAATCAGGATGCTCTTTGTCTAGCATGCGCTTCATGAATAGGCACACGTGCAATCTCCCTCGCGCACTCTGTCATATGCGCGATGCAGACATTAATGTTTCGCATGCACGCTCTTGCTTGCTTGCTCTAGATTCCGGGAGATATTATCCAATTTGCGGGCAACAGGGAGCCACTGTCAATATGCGGGAGACTCCCGGAAGTTCCGGGAGACTTGGGATGTCTGTTATATGCATGCGCAGTAGTGAAAAAACCAACAGCCTGACCATCCTGCCGATAAACACATCGATTAACACAGACACAGCACACGCTTAATATGTGGCGGCTTTAGTTGATGGTGATTCCGGGCTGACTAGTGACAGGAATTACTCGCCAAATGACAAATTAAGTCGCCTCGGGCGACCAGACCACCGCGGATTTTGAGCCCTGTGTATCCAACAAACCGCCTAGGAGGAGTTCGGTAAAACGTAACGTGTCAAAATGCACAAAACCAAAAATCTTACTTCCTGTTGAGTATGGCTGATGCAATGTACAGGGAATTTTGTTCGTCTCTGGGCACTCCAAACACCTACCAAACTTGACAAGGATAGGTCAAACTATATACCGGGCAAGAGTCTCAATGCCATATGGGGGCGCTTTGGATTCCCCCAGAAACACCTGGGGTCAAGCCCTTATGGCTGAGTAGTGGTGCACATGACTGACGTTTGTACCAAATTTCATGAGTTTTTGAACATGTTGAACAAGTTGTCAAATCTGTATTCTTGAACTAGGTGGCACTATGGAGTTAATGAAGCCCACCTAGACTAATGTACCATATCACCTCAAATTGTATTTGAGATTTTGCACAAATATATATGCAAAATCTCATGAGCTTTTAGCCTTCGTAAGCCCCTCAAAACAGCACAGGAATATTTCAAAATCCCACATTCCATCCAACATGGCTGACTTCCTGTTGGGCAGAGTCAAATACAAACAAGTGATCTTTGTCCTACATCACAAAAGTATCAATCAGACCAAATCTCATGCCAGTCCAAGCAACTTCATCTCAACCATAGCTTGTTCTCGGGGGCGCTATAGAGCTCCAGGACCACACCCAGTCCCTTGCTCAATGTAACTGATTTTATGCACATTTGATCAGCGTACCAAAATTTGAGAGTTTTCAAGCATCGCAAGTGCCTCAAACATGAGTTTTTGCATGGAGAAAAAAATAAATAAAATAAGAAGAACGAAAACAATACGGCTTTGCACCTACGGCTCGGGCAATAATAATAATAATAATAATAATAATAATAATAATAATAAACAGGACGAAAACAATAGGGTGTTGCACCTATGGTGCATCGCCTGGGCCCTAAAAAGTTTGAGGACTAAGATATAGCAGCCTCTCGCTAGGAATACTGGTAGATTCAATAAGGTGCTGGAGCAGTAGCTATGCACAGCACTGGCCATAGCCCAATGGGTCTGAGTAACCAAAGGGGAGTTGTTGCTTTCTGTTTGATATAATGTCAATTCTAGGTAATGGCAAGCCTAGCCTTATTAACAGGCTTAAAAAGGAAATTCAGCCCTAGCATTCAAGGTTTTGAAAGATACAACAATGGGCCTTATTTATCAAGCTGGATAGGAGTAGATTTATTTGCAAGTAGTTTCTAGTAGCATTTACACAATCAAGTCTGTATTTTTTCATATGGATTTTATATATGGTTTAGGTTGTCATGTTCAGAATGCTTATTAATTTCAATTACACACAAATTTAATGAAATTAAATTGTGGGATTTTATGAAACCCAGTTGATTCATATTAATGTAATTGATGAAAGAAAGAAAGCCAACATCCATAAATTAAGACAAAGAAGTTATTTAATTTAAGAAAGAAAAAAAAGGTAGGCTTAAAAAAAAGGGACATGCTGCAACAGTTCAGATGGCAATTTCCTTACTGCAGTATTTCAAGAATGCTACAGTGTGATTTGTCATAAAGCAAATAAAATCTCCATGTGTTTAATTATTCATTCATCAGATGCTACTTGTCCCTTAACATATTTAAGTTCTTCAGCTGCAAGAGTTTAAGAAGTTATATAACCATTGTATAGTATAATGGTTGATGGGTTTGACTGATATCTGTATTAGCCAATTAACAACGTTGCCTGGTTAAATGTGTTTTAGTCTCTAAACAGATTGCTACAAAAATGTGCCACTTTAACCGTCTGGGGTCTGAGGGCATTTTCTGGCACTCGAATGATTTTGTCCACATGCTGCACGTGTGTTCAACTAACTTCTCTCCAGCCAGCTGATTGTATTGCACTGAAGGTATTATAATATGCCCCCGCCCCACCGTGTGTTTCTGTAATATGGGGGAAGTCTGACAGCATTATCCTATGTTGTGAGTTTGCTGTGATAGAGCACGTGTTTTTTCCCCCCTGACTTTTTCCCCTAATTTAGCCATGGCCAATTCCCACCCATCAGACTGCTCTTCAGCATCACATAACAGCTACCAATCAGGGAGGGCTAAGGTGATCATGCGCTTCCTCCAAGACAAGTAACACCAGTTGACCGCATCTTTTACTCATACATCATCAGGGGTGGCAAAGCACACTCAGAGGGAAGCCCAATCCACTCACTTCCTATTGTGTTCACACGCACCCATAACTGACTAGTGTAATTGACAGGGCAGGGAACAGAGCGCATGCCATCTCGCCCACCCAGAGAGCCCAGACAATTTTGCTCTCTTGAGCTCCCAACCACAGATGACTGTGGCATCATCAGGATTCAAAAGTGGCATTTTATGAAGACTTGGAGTGGCATCTGGATGATGGGGAAGACACTTTTCTGTTATGCTACTCGGGATCCACAGGGCATACATTTTACGCTAACCTCTGATTAAATTGTGCATGATGAAGAAAAATACAACAGTATTTTGTGGTTTACTATATATTCAATCAATTAACCCTAGAAATGGGTTATGATTTTCAAATAGTCATTAAAATATCAAAATAATAGTTTAGTTGATGTGACAATCCTCTTTTTCTTGCTTTGAAAAAAAAGCAGCTTCCCTGTGTGCTGCACTTAGTGCCCACAATCATCATGACATTTTCCCCCCCATTTTAGTTTCGTGGGCTTCAGCAAATGCAACTCAGCTGGGGGTGTGCGGACACCTGCTAATTTAGGGGTGATTTGCATTCGTCAACATGCACTTGAATATAAAGCAAATCTGAGATTTTTATAAAAGCTTTTCCAAGTCTTCATACAATGTTAACAAATGGCCAAATGTAACCAGACTCTTCAAAAACCCAAAAAAAGTATCCATCTTATCCACAAGTGTTTTTTGATCATATCCACAAACGATTTCAAGACGATACAGTTCATTTATTGAAGAACTTTATTCATCATACACACACTTGTGAAATTCCTCTCTGCATTTAACGCATCTGAAGCAGTGAAAACACACACACACACACACACACACAGAGCAGTGGGCAGCTGCGCTACAGTGCCCGGGGAGCAGTTGGGGATTAGGTGCCTCGCTCAAGGGCACCTCACAGCCAAAGGCCACCCCATGTTAACCTAACCGCATGTCTTTGAACTTTGGGGGAAACCAGAGCACCCGGAGAAAACCCAGACAGACACGGGGAGAACATGCAAACTCCACACAGAAAGGCTGCTGGGCTCAAAAGTTATTCTTGTGAGGTGACAGTACTAACTTCTACACCACCACGTTGCCTAATGGTTATAAACCATTTTTTTCCCTTTGATTTTCACCTGCTGCTACATTTCTTTTTCAAACAACAATTTTGTTTAAAGACAGGACACCATGTTGTTCATGGTCCTCATCAGGAAAAGGCTCGAAATGCAAATACAATCCACAGTATTTCAGAATACCCAGCATGGAGTTTTCAGTATGGTGAGTGGAAGACGTTCAGCTATTCTTCTTCTGTCATCAGTATTAGTTTTACTAGTGAGAAATGTCAATTAATTAGCACTCTTGTAGAGAAGAGTCAGACTTTACAGAGGACTTGCAAAAACGAGATGTAGTGGGGTGACTTCATGTGTTTCAAAAGAAACTGACAGAGTTCACCCTCTCTGGTTGGCTATTGTCATATGATAGAGAAGACCTACCTGGTTGGTGGATCTGGCCAAAATGAGTTCTCTGGGGGAGTGCTCTGGTTATTGTAGACTCCATTGTACAACAGCTTTCATCCCAGAAACATTGTTAGGCTAAGAAATACATCACTAGATAATGCAGAAAACAACCTCTATAACCTCTTAGACAAAAGTAACACCTTGCTCTCTGGTTGTTTCTGTAGGTGCAGGACTGAGTTCTTTGGCATACTCCTCTTCAAACCACACCAAGAGCTCCTGTCCTGGGTTAATGGGCCGACAGCAACGATACAGAATTCCCCCTTGATAGTGAAATGCCACAAGATTCTGTTCTTCATCATTACGGGCACAATTCACATATCTAAAAGAGTAAGGCAACGTTCCAGAAAAAGTAAAAATCAGATCAGAGTTACAGACTTAGAGAAAACATGGCAGAGATATCAGTGACAGCAAGAAGATAAAGTTATTCCAACAAACGAGGCGCTGTAAAATCAAATCACTAAAAAGACCCAACAACTGGTGTATTCCTCACCTCATCCAATTCACATGCATTTCTCTTTTGGCATCGATGTATTCTTCACACTGCATGCTGTTGTGTATCTGTAGAAAAATACATTTACATTTTCTTCACTCAATCAATCAATCTATACCTTTAAATGAGGTATACAGAAATGAGAACGATGGCTCATGAAGGCTGAATTAAAGGTCCTTGACGATTTTTAGATTCACAAAACAGCCGACAAGCTCCAAGATTAATTTAGTCACTGTAAAAAAAAAAATTGCAGGCAAGGCTGTTCATCAGAATTTAGGTAAAGGAAAGGTTTCTCATAAAAAGCTTTGACATGGCAAAGCTGTGCTGTGAATCAGACCTCTCTGATAAATATCTATCCCATGTATTTTGGTCTCTAAACAGACAGCTACAAAAATGCGCAACTTTAACCCTCTGGGGTCTGAGGGTATTTTCTGGCACTCTAATGATTTTGTCCATTTCAACAAATTTAAGCAGTATTTTCAAAAAGTCATATGACTTTTCTTGTATTCAGCACAAGTTCAGCTACAATAATATCCATGTAGTATGTATATCATGATTGTACTTTTTAAAAAGTTTTAGAACAGTGTTGGAATGTGTGAAAAAAGCATTACCTCACCCATTGTGATGAACCGTTCTGATAACTTGAGGGGATTCTGTTCAGTCTTAGGTATGAATCAAGCACAAAAACTTAAATCTGCTCCACTGATTTGGACAATTAACTAGCCATCAAAAATATTTATGTCCTACTGTTTTGGCATAAAGGGTTGGCAGTGGGAGGGGTATTCAATGAGAAGGGTCCCAAATCATGAAATGAATCATGAATTGAATTGCTGTCCTGAATCATCCGAAGTGCATAAAATCCATGTGCCACAAGTTTAACCTCCAAACAGCCTAAACTATGTCTGACAGATTTTATCCTGTTTATGATGGGTGTTCCCACAGCAAAAGAGAAACCAATCGAAACTGAAAGAGTGAAAGTGATTATCATGCGTTACCATGTGAACAGTCTTTTATGAATGCATAAGTGAGTGCTCAGTGCTCTGACTCTGGAGTGACTGTGTAAGGTGACAAGTTTTATGTTTCATCTAATTTAGGTAACTTAAAAACTAATATTATTTGGCAGTGGGCACATAGGAAAGTGTAAAGTTTGTCAATATGTTTATCATACTTGTATGATAAAAAAAAACCCCTCAAAATGATATTTATCCAAATACATGGCCTACTCATTCTATACCTGTCGAGCTTTGCCGGCAAAGCTC
>JAODVO010000010.1:574831-584877 GCA_025400055.1 Notarius lentiginosus
TCATGTAGTCTGAGGGAGTTTTTCCTTGCCACCATCGCCACAGGCTTGCTCATTGGGGATAGACTAGGGATAAAATTCTCATGTTTTGGGTCGTTCAAATTCTGTAGAGCTGCTTTGCGACAATGTCTTTTGTTAAAAGCGCTATACAAATAAACTTGACTTGATAAACTTGACTCAGCTCCTGCATTGACTATTGGGGTCTCAACACTATCACAATTAAGAATCGTTATCCACTACCGCTTGTGACCAAGGCCTTCGAACTACTTCAGGGAGCCAAAGTGTTTACTAAACTGGACTTATACAATGCCTACTATCTCATTAGGATCAGGGAAGGGGACAAGTGGAAGACGGCTGTTAACACCACTACAGGCCACTAAGAGTACCTCATGGTCCCTTTCAGCCTGACCAACGTGCCTGCGGTCTTCCAGGCACTAGTTAATGATGTCTTGAGGGACTTCCTTAAACACCTTTGTCTTTGTGTACCTGGATGACATCCTGATTTTCTCTCACTCCCTGGAGGAACATCGGGGTCATATCCAGCAAGTCTTCAAATGCCTGTTAGAAAACAAGCTGTTCATCGAGGCGGAGAAAAGCAAGTTCCACCAAAGCTCTGTCTCATTCCTGGGGTTCATCTCTCCAGTGAAGATTCAGATGGACCCCTTCAAACTGGATGCAGTTGCTGACTGACCCACCCCATCTTCAAGACAAGAGCTCCAGTGCTTCCTGGGGTTTGTCAACTTCTACAGGCCCTTCATCTGCAACTTCAGCATGGTGGCCAGACCTCTCTCAGCCCTGACCTCGACCAAGACCCAGTTCAAGTGGGGAGAGGAAGTGGAGAAAGCCTTTTCCATGCTCAAGCACAGGTTTACCATAGCACCCATTCTCACCATACCCAATCCAACCAAGCAGTTTATCGTTGAGGTCGACGCTTCTAAGTCAGGGGTCAGAGCCATTTTCTCCCAGAGAGCCAGTGACAACAAGGGCCACCCATGCTCCTTCTTTTCCCACTGGCTGTCCCCAGCTGAATGTAACTACGACATTGGCAACAGAGAGCTACTGGCTGTGAAACTAGCCTTGGAGGAGTGGAGGCACTGGCTCGAGGAGTCTGATCTTCCCTTCCTAGTCTGGACCAACCATAAAAACCTGGAGTACCTCAAGTCTGCCAAACGCCTCAATTCTTGACAAGCCCAATGGTCTCTCTTCTCCCGGTTCAAATTCACGCTCTCCTACTGCCCAGGCTCCAAGAACAGCAAACCCGATGCCCTGTCCAGGATGTTCTCTTCCTGCCAGGAGGAGTCCAAAATGCCCATAACCATCCTCCCTCCATGCTGCCTGGTGGGGGCCGCCATACTTGAGGTTGAGACACTAGAGCAGGATCCAGAGAAGGTAACTCCAACGACATTCCACATAATCTGTTTGTTCCCTGTCCTGTGTGAAAAGGAGTGCTGCAGTGGGGTCATGGCTCCAAGCTGGCCTGTTATCCGGTAGCTGCCCAAACCCTGGCACTCATCCAGCAGCGCTTCTGGTGGCCATCTGTCAAGGAAGACTTTCAGGAGTTCGTGGCAGCCTGCAACACATGCTTCCAGAACAAGACGGCCCCCTGCTGGCTTGCTAGTGTAGTGGACCCCCCAATTTTTGTCTTTTTGTTATTCCCTTACTCATATTCTGTCTTTTTGTTGCCCTGTTAATGAGTTGTGTGTGTTATTTTAGCCTAATTGTGCTGTTGCACTTTGTGACCAGTAGATGGCAGTGGAAGACCAGATTAAAATCTGAGTAGCCAGTACCAGAGGTCATGTGACAGAAACGAAACTTAACTGAGACTGAATCAAGCTCAGGCAGCAGTAGTGTGTCATGAGATGTAATGTTCTGGGAAAATGGAATAAACAACGAACCCTCAAAAATCAGCACACTCGTGAGGACATTTTTCATTTAAGTGTGCAACAAAATTTGGCGCCCAACGTGGGGTGGATCAACGTGATGAAGAAAGACGTCTGAGGAAACAAAGTTTGAACACACGAGATGGATCTGGAGCAGCTACAAGATCAGCTAACGGAGCTACTGTGCCCACTAACTTTGGAGCAGCTAAAACAGGTGTGTAGCCAAGCTAAAGCTTCGTCAGACACGACAAAAAGGCATGCGTTGATCCGTGCAATAAATGAATCTATGGAAAAAGCAATAGAAAGTGAAGATGAAAATGCGGCAGAATGGTTTTTGCGAGAGTTAATAACTACAGCTAAAACGTTGAGACAAAGCGGACCGAAAGGGGATGGGGAAAATGGCGTGAGCGAGGGTGAGCTTCAGCGGTTACAGAAACAGTATGCTGAAATGCAGATACGTTTCCAAGAGTCAACTAAAATGATCGAGGAAGAAATGAATCGGCTAAGAGAGAAAGTAAGCAAGCCAACTAGCTCACCCACCGACCCTCAATCTACATTTCCCCGAGCTTCCAAAGTGGTCATCAGATGTGAATTCCGAATTAGCGGCCAAATAGGTGAGCTGGGATAGAAGGATAAGCTATCATACACCAGTCTCATGCATCAAATTAATACGGGGAAACGTAAAGGCCATAGTGATGCAGAAATTGTTGAAGCTGTAGTGAAAGCTGCTTCTCCAGGACTGAGCATAAGAGATATGCTGGAAAGCAAGAGTAATTTGACACTTACGCATTTAAAGACAATTCTGAAAGCTCACTTCAAAGAAAATAGCACGACAGATATGTTTCACAGACTCGTGAATATTACTCAAGATGCAAAAGAATCACCTCAGAACTTTCTATTTTGTGCAATTGAGCTCAAAGAAAGACTGACGGCAGCTGCTTCTGATTCTAGCTCTGATGTACAGTATAGCCCCGATCTAATTCAGAAAAAATTCCTCAGGTCACTTAGCACAGGGCTATTGAGTGATAATATCAAGCTGCAACTGAAATGCTACATGGATGACCAGAATGTGACTGATGAGACTCTGATAGAGAAAATGAATGATGCGGCTGCTGTTGACTTAGAAAGAGAGCAGAAAATGAAGAGGAGTCTCCCAGTCAAACCTGCCAGAGTAAACGAGCTACAAGCAGAGACAGCTCTGGATCAGTTGCAAGCAGACACAGTTGAGCTACTTGGACAGAGCGCCTCAGCCAAGGCCAATGTCAAAAGTCAGAAAGTCACAGCTGCAAAAAGTAAAATGGAAATGGAACTAATGGATGCTGTCAAGCAACTGAGAGAGGAGGTCGCAGAGCTGAGGAAGAATGTTCACCAGTCACCACGGCCATCAAATCAGTTCCCACCCAGAACCAGACGGGCATATAGAGGATGTCAGGAGAGAGGCAATGAGGAGCAATGTGACCACTGCTTCAAATGCGGCCTGGCTGGACATCTCTCTCAAGGCTGTAGGGGTCAGCGGAGCTACAAAGGTAACAGTGACACTGGGAACATTTCTGGCGAAAGCATAGGAGATGTATCCCCTGCTATTCAAGAACAGCTTAATGAGTCACGTGACAAACAGGCTATTCTGAGAGACAGCATTCAACAGTTAGAAGAGAGACTGCTAGCAGCAGAAGGACCAGGTGAGCGTCTTGCGGGGTCAGTGTATGTCAGCCACATCTCCCCGCGACATCAATCTCAGCTGCTACGTCTCATTGGGAAGAAGTGCATGGTGAACTGCTACCTCAATGGCGTCAAGACTCAAGCCTTATGGGACACAGGATCGCAAGTTTGCCTCATCAGTGAAGCCTGGAGGAAGAAGTACATCCCAAAGGTGAGAGTTCGTGACACTGAAGAGCTGCTTGGCCCCGGCGCTTTGGTGGGAAAAGCCGTCAACCAGACAGACATCCCGTTTCGGGGGTGGGTGGAAGTGAAGTTCCAGCTTGAGCCAGCCCAAGCCCCGCAGTTCATGCTTCAAGTGCCTATGCTGGTGATCAGTGAGAAGGGTGTAGCTGAGGAGCCGATCATTGGCTACAACGTCATCGAACAGCTGTTGAAGAGTGGGTGGACCACCCACAGGAGGTAATAACACAGGCTGTTAGCACAGCTTTCTCTTTTGACTATAAAAGAACTGAAATGTTTGTGAAAATGATAAAAGCCAGTGACCCTGAGTGCAGTGATGGTGTGGTGAGAATGGGAAGACAGAAGGAGGTGATACCAGCTGGCCAAGTAAAGAGTGTGAAGTGCTCAGTGAGGACAGGGCCTCTGATAGCTAGACAAGAAGCGCTTTTTATGCCTGACGAACATGCCACCTGGCCAAATGGTCTTAGTATGACTGAGAACATGATATCACTTAGTAAAGGGACATACTCTCGCCTAGCCCTGCCTATTTCCAATGACACATGCCATGACATCACCCTGAGCCCACGCACAGTACTGGGGCAAGTCCAGTTAGTCAAGGTTGTTTATCCAGCAGAAGCCAAGCCAGTCGTTGCCCCACCAGCCTCTCCTGTGGTGCCCCCAAAAGTCAGCAGTGAGGAACTTCAACCTGCTAAAAGGGAGCTGGATGACAGACAGGTATGATCCACCAATTGATCTGACTCACCTCCCCTTCGTTCAGCAGCAAAAAGTGAAACAGATATTGAGGGAAGAGTGTCAAGCATTCGCAAGAGATGATGTGGGTTGCATCCTCTCTCTGCAACTCAAAATCAGACTCAGTGACCCAACACGAGTACGATGTACTTGTGTGTCTGTTCCTAAACCCCTACACAGAGACATCAAGCAGTACTTAGAAGATCTACTATCCAGGGGCTGGATTAAGAAATCAAGATCACACTACTCGTCACCCATTGTCTGTGTGCGGAAAAAAGATGGTACTCTCCATCTATGCTGTGATTATAGGGAGCTCAACCAAAAGTCACTGCCTGATCGCCATCCTATCCCGCGCATCCAAGACATGCTCGACAGCCTACATGGTAGTGCCTGGTTTTCAGTGTTAGATCAAGGCAAAGCCTATCACCAGGGCTTCATGGAAGAGAGTAGTAGGCCCCTCACTGCCTTTATAACACCCTGGGGACTCTACGAGTGGGTAAGAATCCCATTCGGCTTGTCTGCTGCCCCCTCTGAATTCCAACGCAGCATGGAGGAATGCCTGGTCGGCCTTCGAGATGAGATATGTGAGCCCTACTTAGATGACAATCTGTGCCATAGTCAAACCTTTGAAAACCACCTGAATGATGTGAGGAAAGTGCTGCAACGTTATCAGCAACATGGGGTGAAACTGACTGCCAAGAAGTGTGAGCTGTTCAAGAACAAGGTCAGATTCCTGGGGAAGATAGTGACAAAAAAAGGCTACACCATGGATCCGGTAGAGGTGGCCCCAGTGCAAGATATGAAGGAACGAAAACCAGCTACCATGGGTGAGTTGAGGAAACTATTTGGCTTCATCTCATACTACAGAGCATATATCCCAAATTTCTCTCTCATTGCCAAGCCTCTTTATGCCCTGTTGTGCTCTGACGCGGCAAGCCAGGACGCCATGGCTGATCACAAGAAGCAAAAAGCAGTGTCGCGAAAGAAAAAGTGAACCCAGGTGCCCTCACATCAGTGAATCAAGTGGACAGATGAGCATAGTGCAGTACTTTGTCAGCTGATCGATCACCTGTCTAGCCCCCCTGTACTGGGCTATCCCAACTTTGAAGATCCGTTCGTCCTACATTGTGACGCTTCACAAGAAGGATTTGGGGCTGTGCTCTATCAAAGACAGGAAGGGAAGCTGAGGGTCATTGCTTATGGCTCCCACACTCTATCTGCTCCAGAGAAGAATTACTATCTACACTCTGGTAAACTAGAATTTTTAGCAATGAAATGGGCCATCTGTGAGCAATTTAGAGATTATTTGTATTATGCTCCAAACTTTGTAGTATATACAGATAATAACTCTCTAACGTATGTGCTTACCACTGCTAAACTGAATGCAACACTGCTGAGATGGGTGGCCGAATTAGCAGACTTCAGATTTACAATCAAGTACAGGCCAGGGAAGTCTAACTCTGATGCAGACGGACTATCCAGAATGCCTCTTGACATAGAGAAGTACATGCTTACCTGTTCCCAGCAGATACAGCCTGAAATCTTGTCCAGTGTCTCCAAAGGTCTGTCCATCCAGAAGGAGGAGAGAGAGCCGCTCCTGTGTCCACTGGCCATCACAACAGCAATCACAGTGGTGAGCAGTGAAGCGCAGAATGACAGTCAAGCAGATCTCCCCCGACGACTTGCGGGCAGCACAAGAGGAAGATCCCCTACTGCAGCAGGTGAAGCAGTGTGTCATCCAGCAGCAGTGGCCCAGGACCAGAGACGCACACAGTGAGTTGTCAGTGTTTGCTAGAGAGAAAGCTAAACTGTTGTGTGATGCTGACTGTGTTCTCCGGCGCCAAACATCTACACAAACACAACTAGTGATGCCACCAAAGTTTCGGCCACTGATCCTGAACCAGTTACATGAAGAGATGGGTCATTTAGGTGTTGAATGGACGCTCCATCTAGTCCGTGAGCGCTTTTTCTGGCCTCACATGCAGAGAGACATGGAGCACCACATTAACCACGTGTGCAGTTGTGTGAAGTGTAAAAGACCCCAGAGAGCAGTAAGAGCACCACTCACTAGTATTGTGACAACATACCCCTTTGAGCTGGTCTCAATTGATTTCCTCCATCTAGAGAAGTGCAAAGGAGGATACGATTACATTCTAGTGGTCATGGACCATTTTACATGCTTTGCACAGGCATATGCTTGCAGAAACAACAGTGCTCGAACAGCTGCTGAGAAAATCTTTAGAGACTTTGTCCTTAAATTTGGCTTTCCCACTAAATTGCACCATGATCAGGGGAGAGAATTCGAAAACAAACTGTTTGCTGAACTCCAAAAGTACTGTGGAATTCAAGGCTCACACACAACCCCCTACCACCGCCAGGGGAACGGTCAAATAGAACGCTTTAATCGCACCTTATTGGCCATGCTACGTAACCTGGATGACGAAGCCAAAGCAGACTGGAAAAGCTCTCTTGAAAAAGTAGTTCATGCATACAATGTCACCCGAAATGAGTCCACTGGATATGCACCATACTTCCTGCTCTTTGGCCGTAACCTGAGATTGCCCATTGACAGCATGTTTGGCATCCCACACAGTGATGGTAGTGTGTCTCATGAGGAGTATGCAAGGAAGTGGAAAATCAGAATGGAAGAGGCATACCAGTTGGCCAACAAGGCAGCTCAGGCTAGTGGTAAAAGAGGAAAAGAACTCTATGACAGAAAGATTCAGGGAGCAGAGCTACATCCTGGCAACAGAGTCCTGATCAGAAATCTCACAGAAAGGGGTGGGCCTGGAAAACTGAGATCGTTCTGGGAAGAGAAAGGTCATGTAGTTGTGAAGAGAAAACATCCAGAAAGTCCAGTTTATGAAGTGAAACCAGAAGATTGTCAGGGTCACACTCGAGTGCTTCATCGGAACCTACTGCTTCCCTGTGACTTCTTGCCGGTCGAGACACAGAAACCTGAAAAGAAAAGAGTTGTGAAAGGACACAAAGATAAAAAAAGAACAAAGAACAAACACCATACAGAACCAGAACCTTCATCTGAATATGAAGAGGATGACTGGAGATGCATCGCTGGCTGGCCTGAAGAGGAGCCCGCAGAACGACAGAGCAACTTGAGAGCGGAGGCCATGGAGTTCCACCCGCATCAGCCGATAGAAGAACCAGCACCTGTGGAAGATGATGGTATGGCAGAGCTATTGGGTGAGGATGAAGAACAAGAAGTGGCTGAGCCAGAGGAAGTAGAGACTGTGATGGCTGATCCCGAGGAAGAGGGAGAGGAAGAGGTGTCGCCACCATCCTCCCCGCCTGCAAGACAGTATCCTTCCAGAATTAGACATGCACCTAGAACACTTACATATGACACTCTAGGACTGCCTACACTTAGTTCAAGTTAGTGTAAAATGCTTAGAATTATTTCCATTTAAGTTATGTTTATGCACTCTAGTTTTAGGTGAGTGTAGTTATTTGTTAGTTGAGGTTTATGCAAAGATATAAAGTAAAAGTTTAATGTACAAAGAATGGTTAAAGAAGAGATGAGACAGTTCACTTAGAATCACACTGTGACTTTATTGAAGAAGAATTAGTCCTGGTAGGAGAAAGTAACAAATAAGTATAATTACTGACACTGTGAAAAGACTCTTACGCAAGAGAGTAGAAGTGATAGGATTTTGAGTATTGTGCATGTGTGAAGTGTGAGATTCTATGATCCGAAATGCTGCAGGTCAAAGGTCATGCTTTTCCCAGCCGAGACAGACTACCCGTGGACACTGCGGAGAAATGGATGGTGGTCATAGTGCACAATGACCTCCTCTATTTAACACATGATATTGAATTTGAGATAAATGTTATGTGATGTCTGTTATGAGATATGTGTCTTAGCTATGGGACTCTAACCTGTAAGCAATCGAACTGTTGGAAACAGTATGAACTGAAGTGGGAAATGTCGGGACGCCATTTAATTTAGCAGGGGAGAGTGCAGTCTTTTTGTTATTCCCTTACTCTCATCATCTGTCTTTTTGTTGCCCTGTTAATGAGTTGCGAGTGTTATTTTAGCCTAATTGTGCTGTTGCACTTTGTGACCAGTAGATGACAGTGGAAGACCAGATTAAAATCTGAGTAGCCAGCACCAGAGGTCACGTGACAAAAAACGAAACTTAACTGAGACTGAATCAAGCTCAGGTAGCAGTAGTGTGTCATGAGATGTAATATTCTGGAAAAATGGAATAAACAACGAACCCTCAAAAATCAGCACACTCGTGAGGACATTTTTCATTTAAGTGTGCAACACTAAGATCCCTCCCGACTCCACATAGACTTTGGTCTAACATTGCCCTGGATTTCATCACTCCCCAACTCGGATGGCAACACATGCATCCTCACTGTTCTTGACCATTTCTCTAAGACCATTCATTTCATCCCTCTGCCCAAGCTCCCCTCAGCAAAGAAACTGCTGAACTACTCATTCAGCACATTTTCTGTCTACATGGACTGCCCACTGACATCATTTCTGACCGGGGTCCTCAGTTCACTGCGCAATTTTGGAGGGCCTTCTGCAAATTCATCGGGGCCACCTGTAGTCTCTCCTCAGGCTTCCACCCACAAACCAACAGCCAGGCAGAACAGGCTAACCAAGCTTTGGGATGCCAGTTCTTGGAGTAAGTACCTACCGTGGATGGAATATGCTCATAACACTCTCCCTCTGCCACAGGTTTCTCTCCATTCCAGTGCTCCCTAGGTTACCAACCACCACTGTTCCCCAGCCAAGAGGAGGAGGTCACTGTACCCTCAGCCCAGTTCTTTATACGTCGCTGCAGGAAAACGTGGGCATTGGCCCAGAGAAGACTCATTCGCTCCACCCTTGCCTCCAAGAGGCAGGCTGACAAATGGCACTCCAAGGCACCCACCTACTGGGTAGGACAACAAGTCATACTTTCCACGCGCCACCTGCCACTTAGAACCGTCTCCCACAAGCTAGCACCCAGGTTCATTGGACCCTTTCCCATCAAGAAGGTAATCAGCCCATGTTCCATTAGACTGGCATTGCCACTTACCATGCGACGTGTTCACCCCACCTTTCACGTATCACAGCTCAAACCTTTGGTCTCCAGTCCTTTGTTACTGTTATGAAACAGTAGACAGGCAAATGGTCAAGTTTACCTTTTGGGTCACTCTACCTTTTGCCTGTCTACTGTTTAAGATTCTGCCTACTGATTTGGACTCTATGCCTGATTATTATTTCTAGAATAAACACTCTCTTCTGCACTTGCATTTGCCTCCACCAACCCGTTACTGACATCTACAATGTAGAAAATAGTCAAAATACAGAAAACAACTATGAATGAGTGGGTGTGTCCAAACTTTTTTAGGGGAATTCAGAATTAGTGGTTACAGCTGCACTTTTAACATGATCAGATCAAGTTGCCATGGTGACTGTGTCCTTCTGGGCAACTTGACCCCATCATTGTCTCATCTCATCTCATCTTCTCCCGCTTTATCCGGGGCCGGGTCGCGGAGGCAGCAGTCTAAGCATGGAAGCCCAAA
>JAODVO010000010.1:1140100-1150528 GCA_025400055.1 Notarius lentiginosus
TGATGAAAATTACAGGCTTCTCTCATCTTTTTAAGTGGGAGAACTTGCACAATTGGTGGCTGACTAAATACTTTTTTGCCCCACTGTATCCCCTTGAACACTCACCAGTATACGATACGCTCTGGCCTGATCAAGGGCGGTCTCTGGTGCATCAGGGATCCAGACCGCAGCTCCCACCTCCATCACAGAGCACTGGCCCTGGAAATGCCCGGGTTCCCTGCAGTGCCAGCATACCAGCCCAGGCTTCACCTCTACACTGGTGATATGGGAGTCACTCACCTGGTGGGGGGAGACACATAAGCGTCCCGGAGCTGTTGGCTAAATGCAAACAGCAGGCCGACCTCCTCTAAATGTCAATGTCCAGAAGGGCTGGTGATGTTGTTCTGGGGAACAGCCAACACACTGAAGGATGGCTCGCTTCAGGTCAGCGTAGATGAGTTGACTGTTGGTGGGGACCTGTTGTGCAGCGAGCTGCGCATCCCCAGACAGTAGCATAAATAAGTGTGCTGCGCGTTGCTCGACTGGCCACCCCCATGCTTCGGCCGCTTGCTCAAAGAGTGCTATGAAGGCTTCCTGATCATCATGCAGCCCCATCTTGGTGACCGTGATGTGGGGAGGGTCTGCTGCGGTGGTGGTCGAGGACCCTGCTGATGCAAGCAGGTGCCGAAACACCTGACAATTTTCTTGCTAAGCCAGCAGCAAGGCTTCAAAGCATTGTTCCTGCTCCTTTTGGAGGGCAATCAGCGTTTGGTGCTGGCTCTGTTGGGTGGCCACGAGGGCATGGATAAGGTCTTTAAGTGGGGAGGACTCAATGTGTGGTTCCCTTCAGTATCCTGGGTTTTGGCACCACTGTAGTAGGTCCCTGATGTGGGAGGAATACTGAAGTGTGGCAGGCAGGAGATGATGTTAACACAACTTTATTTTCACTTTCTTTGTAGCTTTTCAGCTCTACTTTGCTCATTCATACACACATGCACACAGAGATGTGCTCTGGTCAGGAGAGATCCTCTCTCATCACTCTCTCCCTCCTTTTCTACCTTCCATGCTCACTGCAAAACACACAGACACAACATTAATTGACAACAGATGTACTCACTTTGCCACTCACCCTCCCTGGACCTGCCCTCCATTCACAAACTGATGCTTTGCCATGCCCCCACTGCTGTCAGAGCGCAGGCACTTATGGATGCAGGTACAGGGGAGAGTGGGTTTGGCGCAAACTATAGCTGAATCCAAATTGTGAGGCAGAAGTTGTAGTCAGGAAATGGGCAGTGGTCAATCAATCAGTAAATAGGGTAATGCAGAAGAGATGAGGAAATGAGGTCGAAAAGTAACGAGAACAATGGTCTTTATCAGGAAGCCAGTCAGGAAACCAAACAGCTCAGTATAGTCAGGTACAGAACAATACTTTGCAAGGTATGTTTGTGACTGCTGAGCTTATATAGGGAAGGTGATTGCGGGATAATTGGTGACAGGTAATGTAGTTAATACTCTGGTGATGGGTGTGTGTGTGTGTGCTGTGAATCGTGGGAAGTGTAGTCTGGAGTAGCCATGTTTGGAGGCTGCTCTGAACTCCGGTTTTCAGTGCTTTTACTGACAGCTGCCACACAGATAAATTAAGAAATGAGGAGAAAGAAAGAAAGAAAGGAAGAAAGAACGAAATAAAGAAAGAAAGAAAAAGGATTGAGGTGCAGCAACAATGAATGAATAAATAAATAAATTAATATATTAATGAGGGAAAAAAGAACAAATTACATATAAAGGAAGAAATGAGGAGCAAAACAGAAAATTGAGGGGGGAAAAAGTCCAATAAGATTAATTCTAAATCTACTGTGTCGCACTCACATGCTCAGTGTTGCAGAAATATTGATGATACCTGCATTATTTAGAGGAAAGTGTCTCCCAATGCTGTGTCTCCCAGTGCCTCTTTAACACACCATAGGACAGTCATGCTTCTGTCTCAAGCACTTCCTGATCTGATCTGAACACCTCTGGCCCAAAACCCAGTGTAAGCTCGCATCAACGTGTGATATCCACTAAAGGAGGTGAATTTGTAGCTTGTTCTCTGCTGCTAGTGGAATAGATGTGTTAGAGTGGAGCTGTACTGTAGATCTGTGATGTTTTTGGACCATGCAGCTTGCTGTCAGTTCTATCTAGGCCACAGTGGTGGAAGTTTACTTCTCCATGCTCCTGGAATCATCACACAAAAGAGAGAAAGGCTGAGAACTGTGGAATTATTTATTCTGTTTCGACTTTTTTTTTTACACAGGCTTTGTCATGTTCCATTTTCAACCTGGTCCTTTCTTCTTTTTTGTTTTAGACCCATATTCTTTTGTCTGCTGGTTTTATTTGGTCATTTCATAGGATTCTGTGTTCTGTTAACAAAACCTAAAATATTTAAAAATCTGTATTTCATGGTGCATCAAACCCTGCAGTCATTTATCAATAATTCAACTCTTCATACCTTTTTTTTCCCTCCAGTTTATTCAAATCTCCAGGTTGCCATGAGAACATTCAATGGATGGGTTTGGGTGGAAATAAGTTCAGCAGGCATGCTTTTAACTAGCAATGGGCATAGGTGGATTCAGGTGGTGGGTTTTTGGTGGAAATGCTTCATGAGATGGGCCTGGGCCTAGTTGGTGGGTTTTTAAGTCGTCATGGATTCAGTGGGTAAGTTGAGCAAAGTTCAGTAGGTGGATCTCAACTTGTGGATAGGTTTAGTCTGTGGACATTGGTTCATTGGGTGAATTTAGGTTGCTGTCGGTGCATCTCAGATTGTGACTGGTGGCTTTCAGATAAGCACAGATTCAGTGGTTGTACACTATATAGATAAAAGTCTGTGGACACCTCATCCAGAAGTGTTTTTGAACATCTCATTCCAGATTTCTTCCCTCTTTTACTGTTATAATAACCTCCATTCTTCTGAGAAGGCTTTCCACTATTTCCCCATTGTGGGATAATAAAGGTCTTCTTATCTTACTAGATTTTGGAGTGTGATTTTGGGATTTTTTTTTTCCATTCAGCCAAAAGACAATTAATGAGATCGGGCACTGATGTTGGGTGAGAAGATCTGGGGTGCAGTCAGAGTTCTAGTTCATCCGAAAGTTGTTCAGTGGGATTGAGTTCAGGGCTCCATGCAGGCCTCTAGAGTTCTTCCACTCCAACCTTGGCAAACCATGTCTTCACTAATATGCTGGAATAGGTTTGGGCCTCTTAGTTCCAGTTAAGGAAATGTGTAATGCTACAGCATGCAAAGACGTTCTATACAATTGTATGTTTCCAACTTTGTGGCATTAGTTTAGGGAAGTCCTCCATATGGCTGTGATGGTCAGGTGTCCACAAACATTTGACCATATAGTGTATTTGGCATGGATGTCCTTGCTTTTCAGGTGGACGTGGATTACAGATGGGTGTGAGTATGGGTATATTGGCTGAATTTTGAGAATTGATGGGTATGGATTCAGTGGGTGGATTTGGATGGATTAGGGTGGGGTTGGTAAATGGATTCCAGGTGCTTATGGATGGGTTTAGTGTGTGGATTTCACATGGGTGGTCATGGATTGTTTCACCTGAATTAGGCCATTTGAGATTCAGCTCCAGGCTCTACTCACTTTTTTCAAGGGTTCTTTGAATGGTTCTAGTTTTCTAAATGATTTTTACTTAGAATCCGTGGTGGTAGATGGAGCTTTTATTTGTAAGAGTGTTGGAACAATTATCTTACATAAGGGATGAAAGGTGCTTTGTACACCCTATGAAGTGCACTAAGCACACAATTTATAGCATGCTAAATGTCCACACTTTTAAGCAGTGTCTAGAAAAACATGCCATTATGCTGGTTTTGATTTTTTTTTTAATTATTATTTTTTTTTTACTGATTCTGGTAACGCATTGTGGACGTTCATCAGTTCAAACATTACTGTGTGTAATGAAATAGTAAACAGTTTGCTACTTTATCTGAAACACATCACATACAGTAGCATCTCTCTAATTAGCTCCTCATGCTGAGGTAGTGTAATGGTCAGCTCAGTGAGTTACTCTGCTGTATGAGTCAGGACACGACTGTATTGAGAGAAGCACTGAGTAAGTGCTGTTTATGCTAGGGATATCTGATGCACCTGGAATTTCTGCATCCTCCTGGGGCTGTAAGAATATTGACTCCAATTACAAATGCAGGAGTCAAGACTGAGGAAATATGCAACAATACCGCAGGTTTCAACAATGTAACAGCAAGCAACTTCATCTCGGAAACTGCTTTATTACATTGCACTGCTTACATAATCACATCTTAATTGTTTACCGAATGTAATTATTCTGCGCTCTGTTGTGGTGCTTAATGAAGAATTTAATAAGAAAGATGACAGCATGCTCAGAGAGGCTGAAGACTAGCCACTGTGGAATTCCATTACGCTAATCGGACACATTCTGAAGTGGTTTCTTCAATCAAATTTCCAATTATAACCACCAGACATCAATATTCTTTTTCCAGACAGACTATTGTCATGGTAACAACATTTTGGACAAACTGGGTATGTCAGTATCATAGATCACCATGGACCTCCACATGCTGAAACTTTTCATTTATATTACATCTATCAGCATCTGTTTATCTGTGAAAGATTGTCTGTCTTTATGGATGTACAGCTCTGGAAAAAATAAAGACACCACTGCAAAATTATCAGCTTCTCTGCTTTTATTATTTACAGTGTCTTGCAAAAGTATTCATCTCCCTTGGTGTTTGTCCTGTTTTGTTGAATTACAAGATGGAAATAAAATGGATTTTTTGGGGGTTACCACCATTTGATTTACACAACATACCTACCACTTTAAAGGTGCAAATTGTTGTTTTAATGTGACACAAATAATAATTAGGATGAAAAAAAAAACAGACATCTGGAGTGTGCATAGGTATTCATTCCCTTTCGTATGATACCCCTAAATAAGAGCTGGTCCAACCAATTCACTTCATAGGTCACATAATTATTTCATTAAGATCCACCTGTGTGCAATCAAAGTGTCACATGATCTGTCACATGATGTCTGTATGAATCAACCCGTTTTGTAAGGACCCTGACTCTGCAAAACGACTAAGCAAGCAACATGAAAACCAAGGAGCACTCCAAACAGATCAGAGACAAAGTTGTGGAGAAGTATAGATCAGGGTTGGGTTATAAAAAAATATCCCAAACTTTGAATATCCCAGGGAGCACCATTAAATCCATTATAGCAAAATGGAAAGAATATGGCACCACTACAAACCTGACAAGAGAAGGCCGTCCACCAAAACTCACAGACCAGGCAAGAAGGGCATTAATCAGAGATGCAACAAAGACACCAAAGATAACACTGAAGGAGCTGCAAAGATCTTCAGTGGAGATGGGAGTATCTGTCCCTAGGAACATTTGGAGTTTGCCCAACAGCATGTGGCAGACTCCCCAAACACATGGAAGAAGATTGCCTGGTCAAATGAGACTAAAATTAATCTTTTTGGCCATCATGAGAAATGCCATGTGTGGCATAAACCCATGAGAACACCATCCCTACAATAAAGCATGGTGGTGGCAGCACCATCATCTGCAGGGACAGGAAAGCTGGTCAGGACTGAAGGAAAGATGGATGGCACTAAGTACAGGACAATTCTGGAGGAAAACCTGTTTGAGTCAGCCAGAGATTTAAGACTGGGACAAAAATTCACAATCCAGAAGAACAATGACCCTAAATATACTGCGAAAGCTACACTGGAGTGGTTTAAAGGAAAACATTTAATTGTCTTGAAATGGCCTAATCAAATGGTTTATAGGGGTCAGTAGAAAACAAATATTAGCATGCAGGGGTCAAAGGTCACAAGTGTACAATCTGTAAAATAAATTTGTTGATAGACTGAATTTTTATTTTTTTATATCTGTTTTGTACAATAATGCAAATGTACAAGATTGTAATTTTATAAAATGTAATTCAGAATTTTGCCTGGTTTCATTGTAACGGTTCATGAGATTAGAGCTATGCAGATGAATACAAGATAGCTGAGGGGGTGGTGCTCAAACAAACATAATTTCCAAATGTTTGAATTACAAGTTTTCTAAACATTCTTTAGAAGCTATAGATTTATGAACTTGATTTTGTATGTAGAATTGACTTGTGATTACTCTTTACAGAAAATGAAGTTTGAGCAAAACGCTAAATATTCCCGAGGGGTCGCCATAATCGTTTCAGGAAGTGGCATCTAGCCATATCAGTACACCTCACTGTATCTTACTGCTCATGTTTATTTCCAATAAAACTTTGCTTGATTATTGTTTTCTGAGTTGAAACCATTCCAGTGGAACTTGTTTACACTGAAGTGATGTTTTACTTAAAATCAGATGCATAATAAGTTTTGATTCTCATGAATACACATACAAATAGTTTATTTTTGCCATGCACTTTACTTGTAATGAATTTAAAACCGACTAAACTTCTTTTCTCCTTGTGTCGTTAATTTGGACACAAGCCCAATCCAGATTTTTAACTCGTTATCTGCATACATCTGGACCACACATTTCAGCCTCTCACACTCTTTTAACTTCAGCTACATTTGTGGGCTGCTTCCTCTCATTCTGTCAAAATATTTATAGAAACCCATTTTAGCATTTTTATTGTCATGTAAAAACTGTAAGATTGGGGGGGGGGGTCATAATGAGGTTCAGTTACCCAAAAGTTAGTTGTTAGTTGTAAAACATTCGATTTGAAAAACTTTAGCATAAAATCTAAGAAGGATTTGTCTAGAGTGCCTGGCTAATTTGACTTAAAAGCAATGCCACACTTCCTTTGCTAATTTAAATCAAATTTTTTAAGCTAAATTAACTTAAAGGCAAATAAATCCAACTTAATTCGCATACTGATTTAGTTCTATTTTTGACAATGGGAGTACCAATTTAAGTGGCCAAATAGATAGAAATGGCATAATTTTTGCTTTTTTTTTAAATACAAAAAAAAGGTCATCACCAAAGGGTATTCGAGGCTATGTCTGGGGTGTAAATTAAATGACATTGCTAAATTATATTATTAAATTATATTTTATCAAGATATGGTATGGTACTGATGTCCATAGTACTAAGGGAAGGGTGCCAAAGCTATGAAACATCTTTTAATAACTTTTATATTTTGAAGCTTTGGTTCAGATCTTTATGCACAGGAATGGAGGTTTCAAAAGGAAACCCAAGCAAATGAGGGCTTTAGCTCTATTTTAAAGACTGAATAGTGGCTCGCTAGCAGTCTTGAGTTACTAATGCTAACCTTCACCTTCCATTGTCCTCACTAGGCGTTTACATTTAGCAGATTATGCAAACACCCTACAACTGAACCTTTCATGTTATTCAGGTAAAACTTTTGTGTCTGCTTATTAATCTTCAACATTGTTCTGTGTTTGTTAGGACTTACAAACCCACATGCCTTTGAAATATGCATGAAAATGAAAGACCTGTTGAGCTTGGTACAAGCTATAATGATTAGTTTTGAGGCCATGACCATTTTTGGACAAGAATGCTAGCCAAATTGTGTGATCTGGACTCTGCGAAAATAACCATGTACCTAATCCAGCACTAATTATTCCTGTTTTTGCATGTCCTTGGATCAGCACCATATGGAAAAATGTGATGCATATTTTATTTATTTATTTAACATCTGCTCACTGGGAAGTGGTGTTTACATGAAGAACTGGATTGAAGCTCAATTGCAGCAGCTGAAACTTTACACTTTCTTTGATCAGACATATGGCAATTGAGCATATCAGACTGGAGCATGGAGTGAAATACCACACCATTAACAAATAAAACCTACTTCTGATTTAGGATACTAGTCACAGAGGTGCAAAAGAGATATTTGCTTATTAAGATCTAGTTTTACCCAAGCTTGTTTTTTTCCCAGCTAAGATTTCTGGTGAAGGCTGTGTGTATTTGTATGTATCTTTATATCCATACATTACAATTTTACCTGACCTCGACTACAAATACTGAGCATATGAACAACATCTTTGAAGAAAATGAAAAAAAAAAAATAGCCTGGCACAAATAAATGACAAATGAATGTGAGATAATGAAAAGCACCAAAGGAATGCTTCAAATTAGGTTCAAATTTAAATTTCATGCAGCAATTGACAGTCAAACCTATTACAAATCAAAGATAAAAGTGTTGCATTTATTTTTGGGTTAATATCTCCTGTTAAAGGATGCACAGGAATTTGAGTGACATGTCTCATTATTCAAGGTGATGCTGAATCCTAAAATCTATAATGCTTGGAGCAAAAATGCAAAACACAAAGGAATGCAAAACTGAAAGCTCTTGAAAGGAAAAAAAATGGATGTGTGCAAAATGTTCTCCTTATAGGTTTGTTTGGAACTAAACTGGGAGCTAAATTGGGAGCGATAAGATTCTGTTTCAGAACTGTTCTCTGAATAAATGTCCCAGTTAGTTAAACCTTTTGGTGCGACCAATTACTTCTTATATTACGGAATATAAGGTATAATGTCCAAGTTGCAGAAATATTCACATTTTTGCCATAAATGTTTTTTGTCTTGCTTTCACAACCAACCTTTTTCATGACACTGAGCACCAGACAACTAATGGATACACTGCAAGTCCTTCAGTCAAAGAGTGAAAGAGTGACATTGGAACAGTGCAGCAGGAAGAGGAAATGCCGCTGAAGGCCATTAGAGTGATTGGGAGTGACAGCGCCCCAACACTCATTAGCACCTAGCTCCTACCAGCGATGCCGATACACCAAGTGATGTGACACCGGCTGTCTAGAACTGATGTGTGGAGACGTGACATATTCTTTTATTTTGAAAATGGAAAGACGTTGATTGGGATCAGCTGTCTGCCAGGGAACCCAGTGATGTGTTTACGCTCTGAAGCTCTGAAGGTTTGCAGTCAACTTGGTCACAATGTAGTGTACCAAGCCCAAAGCACAGGCTCGATACAATATAATACCTTGTCCAATACAAGGCTAGTACCAGACCTAGTGTAATCTAATAACATGTTCACTATCCAGTCCAGTACCCAACACCTAGAGCTGTCCAGTACTTAGCACCAATTCTGGTCCAGTACCCAATACAAAATTCTGTCCAGTAACTAACACCCAGTCCTGTCCTGTGTCTAGCATTCACTCCAGTGCAAAATGCCTAGTCCAGTACCCAACATCCAGTCCAGATTGTTCTGATAGTAAATTTGCTACCCAATCCCATACCCAACACTCAGACAGGTTCAAAATATCCAGTCCTGTCCTGTATAAAACACCAAGTCCAATGCAGTCTAGTATCCAACAACTAGTCAAGTCCAGTCTATTGCAGTACCAAGCACCCAGTCCAATTTAGTCTAATATCCAACAACTAGTCCAATCCAGTACCCAACAAGCAGTAGAATCAAATACAGTAACTAATCCAGTATGTACTACAGTCTAGAAACCAGTGGCCGATGGGAGCCTTTCTGTGTGGAGTTTGCATGTTCTCCCCGTGTCTGTGTGGGTTTTCTCCTGGTGCTCCGGTTTCCTCCCACAGTCCAAAGACATATGGATTAGGTTGACTGGCTACTCTAAATTGCCCATAAGTGTGTATGTGTACCTGCCACCAGATGAGGGTTTGGGTCCCTCTGGTGTGCTATAATCACCCAAGAGAATTCAGGGAAACTAGTTGATAGCTTCCTGGATCGCCGACCCTCAACTATGAGTACTGCAACAGACAGACAGACAGACTACAGTCTAGACCTAGTCAACTAAGTATCTAACACAAATACAGTCCAGTACCCAGTCTCCAGCATATCATCCAATCCAGAGGAAATTGTGTACAGTCCAGACCAGAATCAGTCTACTACTTATTCCAGTTCATACTCAGTCAAGTATCCAGACATTTCCCCAGGCCAGTCAAATATCAAGTACTCAGACTGGTCCAGTGTACAGACCCAGTTCAGCCAAATACCCAGTCCATTGGAGCCTAGGCCTCAGGCCAATCCACAGCCAAGTAGCCATTCAGGTGCTACTACCTCAGTCAGTCGAGTTCAGTGTCTGGCAGCTAGTGTAGGTCTTGTCAAGTACCAGTCCATTCCAGTGTACAGACTCTGGCAAGTATAGTTCAGTATATTTAATAACAGTGGTCCTACAATGGCATTGTAGCCATGAGTGTAACCTTAAAGTGCATATTCTGGACCAATTTTTTTTATATGAAAGTATGTCCCTTTACATACTCATCCAGAAGGGTAATTTTGCACAAGGCCATCTGTCTACAGCAGAAAAAAATAAAATAACAAAACGCGTGTGGAAAAATCCCAAGCGAGTCTGGAGCCAGATTCGTGACGTCACCTGCGGAAGCGCCAGCAGGCTGTACGAGCTTTGCACGGTTTCAGTGCACAGCCTGTGTAGACCAAGCGCTCCCATTTCTCTCTCATTGTCCGGTCTTTTGG
>JAODVO010000010.1:1190547-1200878 GCA_025400055.1 Notarius lentiginosus
GATATGTTCTTACCATCAAATACTTTTATTCCATATTTTGTTGCTTTTTTGTATTTTGGGGGGTTTTGTTTTCGAGTTTTTATTTCGTCCTTGGTTGGTTCAGCCACTTTGTTTTTCTCTACTCATGGTATATGAGCTGATTGGCTACTCTACTACTAGGCTATCAGAGCATGCAATTGCTCATATCCAGTGAACATGGGGAGAAGCCATCTTCCATTGTGTGGTCGTGGTTTCCTGAACAGAGTTTGCTCACTGACAGGACACATAATAAGTTAATGTCAGCTAGCTATGTAACGTAACAGCAGGTTGATATCATGCAGGTGGTTTCCCTCCCCTCCCATATAATATATTTAACTGCCTCAGCAACCAGTGGACGTTTTACCAATGCATTTTTTAAAGTGTTGTAATCACTGACCAGCACTAAAACTGCCTTGACTGTTAGATTACAATCGACATGCTATAGGGCATGTCTCCACCAGAGGAACCTTTTTAGGAACTTTTTTTTTTTTAAACCCACTGGATTCCTGGGTAGCAGTTCCAGGAACACCATTTGTTCCTGCTGCAAAGTCAATCCTGATTTGCAGCCCAAAGACGATTAGGGGCAGAGCTTGCTATCCAGAATGTTGTTGATTTGTTGGCACATACTAAACGCTTGACACTGAAAAGCTACTGTTGGAAAGGTAACATTAACCCCCCCCCCCATCCTGGCCTTAACCAATTTTTTTTTTCTGCACAATAAAGGTGCCAGAATTGGTTGTGTAAAGTGATATAGGGCATGTTTCCATCAGAGGAACCTTTATAGGAACTTGTGGTTTTTGAAAAAAAAAAAATAATAATAACAATAATTTATTTCCATACATTTCTATAGAATGATCCATCCATTATCCTGTTCTACAGGCTCACAGGCAAGCTGGAGCCTATCCCAGCTGACTATGGGCAAGAGGCAAGGTACACCCTGGACAAGTTGCCAGCTCGTCACAGGAATGACACAGAGACAACCATTCACACTCACCTACAGTTAATTTAGAGCCACCAGTTAACCTAACCTGCATATCTTTGGACTGCGGGGAAAACCGGAGCACCCGGAGAAAACCCACGCAGACACAGGGAGAACATGCAAAGTCCATACAGAAAGGCCCTTGCTGGCTGCTGGGCTCGAACTCCGGACCTTCTTGCCATGAGGCGACAGTGCTAACCACTGTGCCGCCCCTCTGTAGAAATATCAGATGGGAGCATTCTATCAGAGGAAGCCTTTTGAAGGACTGGTTCTTCAGACAGATTTCCACTGATGTTTTCTTCCTGGACCAGATCCCTTTTATTTCTCACTCCAGAGTCATCTAAATCAGAAATTTTCAGGGGTGGAGCTAATCAGACAGAATGCTGTTGATTGGTCACAGACTTTCCTGATTCATTTATCTGCAAACTATTCAACAGGTTTTACATCTTTTGTTATTCTTTTTTGATTGGGATCCCAATACACCAACAAGGCTCTTGAATTATGTAAAACAACCAGGAAAGTTGTTTCGTGGTTCTGACGTTCCAGGAAAAGAAAAAAAAATGCTATGTATAGATGTAAAATTACGACTTACTTCTGCCAACTTTCAAGCATCGAGTATTGTTTCGAAACAATGGAACAGGAATGGTAATTATGCACCTCTTTGCACTTAAGACTTTCACCTTTAACTCAGGTTCTAACTTTCAGAACTCTACTTCTGTATTATGTGTATGTGCTGCTTGGTGCCTAAAAACCAGTCACTCAATAATTACTACTATTCCACAGTGTTGTTGAATTCAGTCCTTACTGGTTAGAAGGGGTTAACTTAATTTGTTATAACAGCAGCTCTGTATTAGTCACCGTGTTGTTTATATAGCAACAGCTCATTTACGGGGATTTGTGCAGTGGAAGCTTTACCAAACAGATTTAAAAAGGGTGTAATCATTGATGTGAAATTTTCTATAGGGAGACATTTATTTATCCAATGTTTATTACTTACACAGTCCATATGTTCACTGTTAACTTCTGGACTGAGAAGGCAAGAGAGAGAGTATTCCATGTGAAGTGCGTGTTGCCCGTGGAGAGAGGGCATTTTGTGTGGAAAGTTTGTGTTGCATGCGGGGAGAGGGCATTTTATGTGCAGTGTGTTGCATGAAGGAAGTGTGTGTGTGTTGCACATAGGAAGAGGGCGTTTTATGTGTAGTGTGTGCGCGCGCACATGTAGAAATGCAGATTGCTGCATGTTAGTGTGTTCCAGTCCCCTCGTTCCCTACAGTCTTAGAAAACCCTCGATCACTCTTCAGATTCTCCTTTCGGGGAACAGTGAACTGTTGAACGTGGAACCCAACAGAAAGGGTTTCCTTATGGAAGCATGAACCATCCAAACTGCCCTTGAGGGTGTTTTCCCAATGTCCCCTTGTTTCTGGTGTTCCCCATTTTTAAGTGCTCCATATTTGTTTCCTAGTTACCGTAGTTCTCCTTGATGTTCCTTCGTTTTCAATGCTCCCTGGTTTTCCTGTCCCCCAGTTTCTAGTGTTCCCCCTTTTCAGTATTTCCTAATATTTCAGTGCTTCCTTGCTTCCAGGGTTCCCTCAATTTTAGTGTTCCCTTGTTTCTAGTGTGCCTTAGTTTTCACTTTCCCCTACTTTTGTTTTCTAGTTTCCAATGTTCCTGATATTCCCCATTTTCCAGTGTTCCCAAGTCCCCCATAGCCACTGGTTTTTAGTGTTCACTACTTTCCAGTGTTGTTCTTTAGTTTCCCGTGCTCCTTAGTTTTCACTGTCCAACAATTTTCAGAATTCCTTAGTTTTAAATCTTCCCTAGTTTCCAGTGTTCCCTCCTTCCCACAGGTCCCTACATGTCAGCGTCTCCGTGCTTGTTGTCTTCAGTGTTCACTTACCCAGCACAGTGCTCCCTTGCTCCCTAATTCCCAGCGCTCCGTATTCTCCCATGTCCCTGTGTCCTACTCTTACTTTCTTGTGCATTATCAATTCTTTCCCGTTTTGTTGAGTTCAGCAGATTTCACTGGTTCCTTTTCTTCCTTCGGTGTTTGATTCTTCTCTCGCGCGCTCCTGAACTGCCGTCACAAGCACTTTATTGCTTAAATAGCGCGTTTAAATGATCGCTACCGCGTGCGCTGGTTTCATGACAGAAACTGCCAGTGAACGATACGATAAATGAGGCAGTCTCACGAATGTCAGCGCGTGCTTGCAAATATCGTTGGATTTGTATGCAAAGGCTTTTAGGTGTTATGGGCTAGTCTCAGGAGAAAAAGTGTGTGTGTGAGTGAGAGAGAGAGAATACGCAGTCGGTCTATGACATCCTCCAAACTTCACAAAGATTAATATTTAATACAATGCCACTATCATTTTCTCCAGATTACATGCACGCGTATACATTTAGCCAAAAATAATGCATCGCACTCACCGCGCTTGCAGGTAAATCCACCCGTCACTTCAGCCGCCTTCTGTTTAGATCAGATTAAAATAAATAAAAAAAAATCCGAAATTGGTAAAATAGAAGCACCCAGGACCGGAAACGTTCCATTGATGAACGCGCTGAATGGCATGTGCGCTAAAATGAATTCCCTAGATCCCCTGTTTAAACGGAGCTCGCGCTTCACCGTCCGGCAGTTTTCTACATCTGTCTGTGTGCGCGCGCACACAGAACGATACTGAACTGCACCTGGGCTCCTCCTGCTGTTAGTGCGGCAGATATGCATCATCTAGTGCGCGCGCGCGCACGCACGCACACAGCTTTTGCTACTTCAGGGGGCGTTTAGTTTTGTCTACAATTATGATCTTTTGTTGGGGAATTCAATAATTTTATATTATCCTATATAAATTTCTAAATACGAAAGCAACAATACTTAAACATGTAATCATATCAGTCTTTGGACCGTTTCATATACAATTTAATTATTTCTGTCCATGCTGTAGGCCTATAACTATAGTCAATAGTTATCCATCCATCACCTGTAACCGCTGGTGCAGGGTCGCAGGCAAACTTAAGCTTATCCCAGCCGACTATGGGCAAAAGGCAGGGTACACCCTGGACAAGGTCACCACATAATCGCAGGGCTGACACATAGGACAAAAAACAACCAACCATTCACACAGTCAATTTAGAGCCACCAATTAGCCTGCATATCTTTGGACTGTGGGAGAAATTGGAGCACCTGGAGGAAACCCACACAGACACAGGGAGAACATGCAAACTCCACACAGAAAGACCCCTCAGCAGCCACTGAGCTTGAACCCAGAATCTTCTTGCTGTGAGGCAACAGTGCTAACCACTACACCAGCGTAAGTCACAAATCTTAAAAAAAAGGGGAATTGTGGTGTTTTCAATTCAAACAAGTTGATTTATTTACTTGTTTATGATAAAGTATCCAGCTGTTATACTGTACAACAGTGTGGATGTTCAGCTGATGAGGCATATTCGGAAAGTTGTTTTGCATTGAGGACAAAAGAGACATCCTGCGTCCAAAAGGGTACAACAGTACTTCGTAGGGAACAGAGCTCAAACCTGAAGCAAGCGCCTTCTCTCACCAATTTGCATGTGATTGTTTTACATAAACATCCATCTGTATTTCCTTTAAGCAAATCATTCTCACCTCAGCTGCCCGCTTTAGCACATCTGCTAATCCCTCATATTCAAACTAGTCATGAAGCTCGACATCCAGGGTCTGGCAATCAGTACAGTACAGTGTATGCTGATTGGCGAAGCTGGGATGATAGTAAACAAATTGTTCCTTTGTGGTCACTGAAAATATAGACAAATTTTGGTGCTGCTCTACACCAATCAGCCATAACATTAAAACAACTGACACTGATTTCATTACAATGGCACCTGTCGAAGGCTCATTTATTCACATAAGGCACGAAGGTTAGGTCATATGGTCCAATCCCACAGAAGAGCTACTGAAGCACAAACTGCTGAAAAAGTTAATGCTGGCTAAAACAAAGGTGTCAGAATTAACTTTTTCAGCAGTTTTAGGATTGCTCATCCCTGCTTCCAACACATCAACTTCAAGAACTGCACTGTTCTCTTGCTACCTAATGTATCCCACCCCTTGGCAGGTGCCACTGTAATGAGATAATCTCATCATCTCTAGTCACTTTATCCTGTTAAGCTGGAGCCTATCCCAGCTGACTACGGGAAAAAGGCGGGGTACACCCTGGACATGTTGCCAGGTCATCACAGGGCTGACACAGACAACCATTTCCACGCTCACCTACGGTCAATTTAGAGTCACCAGTTAACCTAACCTGCATGTCTTTAGACTGTGGGGGAAACTGGAGCACCTGGAGAAAACCCACACGGACACAGGGAGACCATGAAAACTCCACACAGGAAGGCCCTCGCCGGCCACGGGGTTCAAACCCAGACCTCCTTGCTGTGAGGCGACAGCGCAAGCCACTACATCACCGTGCCGCCCTAATGAGATAAATCAACGTTATATAATATTAATGTAATGATAGTTAACACACGGAAATGTTTATCACCTCAGAAATTTAAAATCATGCTGGTAGTGATGAATTAAGTTAGAATTGGTCTAAGGCTTATAATTTTTTTTCTAGAACCTACAATTAAAAGGCAATGAATTTTGCCTCCATCATTCTAGGTGAAAAAAATAAAAAATAAATAAATAAAAATCATGACAGGTTTCACTTCCTCTCCCATTACCGTGGTCAAGCATCATCAGCAGACAGACAGAAAGTGGGTTGAACCCACAAGAAAACACATGATTCTCACCTGTGTGTGATCACAGCAACTTTAGTTCTGTGTTTGTCCTTTCAAGGACAAAAAAAAGGAATGCTCTGAACCAGAGAGAAAAACAGAACTAAGAGAGATCACACAGAACACTCACACCAGAACACAAGCTCGACAAGTGTTGATGAACTTGAACAAGACAAAAGCCCTGAAATATTGGGACATTATTATTTTTGTTGTGTTGAAAGCCCTAGTTGGAAAACTAAACTGTGACCAAAGCTCTGTCAAAGTTTGCTTGCCTCCAGAGTCTTCCTTCCCACCCACCTTCAACTGCTTTTATATAACATCCCAATCTAAACAAATCACAAAACACTGTTCCCGTATAATGAATCCCACTATTGCCAAATCATATGACAGTCCCCACTGTAACCAATCACATGACAATCCTCATCTATAACCAATCCCACTCTGACTGATCACACAGTCCTGAATTATAATTAGTCCCACTCCAGTCAATGACTGGAGTCTCCACCCACAAGTTAATAAAAATCACAGATTATTCAAAATAGGCATTATGAAAAAATGAATAACAGAAAACTGATTTTTTTTCTCCTCTTTACAAATTTGATCATGTCACTTTCTGAACAGGACTCAAGATGCTGCCTACGTAGGCAGCCTCCATCTCGAAGGACCCTAGGTGAAGTGATAAGTGAAGTGTCCATGATAAAAATGAAACATGGCATGTTAATTGCTGAGGTGTTTCATCTAATCAATTACTCATGCAAACCACAGTGCAGCTTTTCATTGGTGTTTTTGTTTGAGTGACTAACACTTGAGCAGTGCACAGCACACGCGCACACACACAGCTTTTCTACTTCAGCTTCCATTTTGTCTATAATTATGATCTTTTGTTGGAGAGTTAATTTTATCTTAAAATATCATGCAAAATGATATTTTCAGGTAAAATACCTGAAAAGCTATATAATTGAAAATAACTTAAAATGACTGAAGATACTTGTACCTTATCGCACTCTGATCAGATGGCAGGCATGTGCATTTGTGTGTGAGATTACAGTGAAGGCTTTTTGGGGGCGGGGGGAAGAAGAACAATAACATCATGCTCACTGTAAATATATGCTGGAATGTGAACTAGCATGTTCTGGTGTTCAGAGTTACCTGCTAAATATGCCAAGTTCACAACTTTCATTTCAAACCTTTACTGTTTTATTACATTTCATCCACAAATAAATTACATTAAGTCCCCTTTGTTAAAAAGCCAAATCTAAAAAGTTAGATTATTAATTTTAAATTTGATCTAATCGAAAGTTTTTGGGGAAAATAAACATTTTACCTGTGTCAAAAATGCAGGTACTTACAGATGTAGGCACAGAGGAGAGTAGGGAAGAAGACAGTCAACAAAGCCAAAATGATAAACAGAGGCAAAATCAGGAAACAAGCAAGTGTCAGGCAAACATATAATGGGCAAGACGAAGCCAAAAAGAGCAAGCAAAGGTCAGAAAACCAGAGCGACAGAGAATACGAGGCTTGGTATGAACTAGGCAAACAGAATAAGTCACACTGGAGTGTTGTATGAGAGTGGCTTAAATAGATGGAGTACTGATTAGGGGAATGCATGACAGCTGTAATTAATACTCAGGTAACAGAGGGCGCTGTGGTTCTTGGGGATTGTAGTTCTGAATGTCCATGTTTGTAGTTTGTGTGTTCTCAGCAGATTTCTTGACAGAACACCCCCCGAGGAGCTCCCTCTGGGAGCTATACTCTTATGAGGACACCCTCTACCTCATGGTGCAGGCTTGTGAGGATTCTGGGCATGGAATTCTTGCCTGAGGAGAGAGTCTAGAATGTCCTTGGTGGGGACCCAGTGCTGTTCTTCAGGTTTATACCCCTCTCAGTCTACCAGGTATTTGACTTTCCCCTCTTCTGTGTCTTGAGTCAAGGATCTTGTTTACCTGGTAGATGGGCTCACTCTCTACATGGTGTTAAGGGTGCTCAGGCACTGGTGTGTTTTCAGCAAGGGGACCTGGGATGGCTGGTTTAAGGTTGGAGACGTGGAATGTGGGAGATAGTCTGCTGTGAGGGGGGAGTTCTAATCGGTAGGAGACTTCATTGATGCGACACAGGATCTTAATGTAACATGGCTGGAGCATCTTGCAAGTGTTGAGCCCTCAGAGATTCCTTGTGGCCACCCATACTCTGTCGCCAGGAGAGAAGTCCAGGTTGTCTCCTCAGTATGTTTGTCTGCATATTCCTTATATTTCACATTGACCATTTCCAGACATTGGTGAACTTCCTCCCATATAGCTTGGCTGCATGTGAACTAATCCTCCACTGACTGGACCTGGCTAGGAATGTCATCCCAGGGAAATAAGGGTGTCTGGTAGCCGAGTATACATTGAAATTGGGTAGCTGTGTAGCAGAGTGTTTCAGGGAGTTTTGTGCATACTCAGCCCTTGGGAGACAACATGCCCAATCCCCCTGGTTGCATATGCAGAAAATTCTCAGGAAGCAGCCAATTTCTTGGTTGGCACTCTCCATTTGCCCATTGGACTGGGGGTGGTAGCCAGAGGTAAGGCTCACTGACACCCCTAACCTATCCATGAAACTTATCCAGAAACAAGAAATGAATTGAGATCCCCGGTCACTGACTATGTCTTCTGGGATACCATAGTATCTAAACACATGCTGGAAGAGGAGCTCAGCTGTTTGTGATGCAGTGGGGATGCCTGGTAGAGGAATAAGCTGAAGGCCTTTCAAGAAATGGCTTATGGTTACCATGATGGTTGTGTTGCCTTCTGACGAGAGGAGGTCTGTGATGAAGTCAATGGCGATACGGGACCATGGTTTTTGAGGTGTAGGAAGAGGGCATAACTTGCCAGCAGGAGGAGTTCTGGGAACTTTAGCCTGTGCACAAGTAGAACAAGAGGCAATGTATTGGTTTCTCAGTCAGCATATTCTCCCACCAATACTTGTTCCTGAGCATTTGATGTGTGTGTGTTAGCTGCTGGGATATCCTGTGGCAGAAGATAAGTGAGCCCATCTGATGAGATGACCTCGCAATGGTTTAGGCACATAGAGTAGGCCAGGTGGTAGATTGTCAGGAAGAGTAGATGGTTGGGAATGTCTTGTCTCTCTGTCTAGGTCCTATGTGATGGACTGTTCAAAGCATTGGGATGGAAGGATGGGATAACTGACAGGCACTTGGTGTGCGAAACCAAAACTTCGGGAGAGTGCATCAGCCTTCATGTTCTTAGAACCAGAGTGAAATGAAATGAAGTTGAATCTGGTGAATAATAATGCCCACCTGGCCTGGTGAGGGTTTAGCCTCTTGGCTGTCTTGAGGTATTCAAGATTTTTGTGATCTGTGAGGATAATGAGAGGATGAGTAGCTCCTTCTAGCCAGTGCCACCACTCTTCTAGGGCAAGTTTTATGACAAGCAGTTCTCAGTTGCCAACGTCATAATTCCTCTCAGCAGAGGAGAGCTTCTTGGAGAAGAAAGCTATGGGGTGGAGCTTCTGTTTCTCACCAAAGCATTGAGAGAGGATCGCCCCTACTCCAGTGTTGGATGCATCCACTTCTATGGTGAACAGTTTTGTGGGGTCTGGATGCTGTAGGACTAGAGCAGTGGTGAAGGCCTTCTTGAGATGCTGGAAAGCCTGTTTGGCCTGGGGATTTCACTGGAGGCGCTTGGGTCCTTTCTTAAGTAGTGTGATTAGAGGGGTTGCTATAGTACTGAAGCCCCTAATGAATCGACAGTAGAAATTAGCAAAGCCGAGGAAATGCTGCAGTTCCCTTATGGAGGTAGGCGTGGGCCAGGATGTTACTGCGGATACCTTAGAGGAGTCCATGCTAACTCCTTCAGTGCTAATGATGTAACTTGGGAAGGAGATGCGATTGTATTGGAACTCACTTCTCAGCCTTGATGTGGACGTGATTTTCTAGGAAAATTTATTGAACTGTTCTGATGTGCTTTTGGTGGCTCTCCTCATCAGGAGAGTAGATCAGGATGTCATTTATGCATGTGATGGCGTACTTACCCAGCATGTCCCATAGCACATAATTAATCAGACATTGGAACACAATCGGTGCCGAAGGAAGACCATATGGCATTACCTGGTATTCAAAACGGCCGGCAGTAGCGCTAAATGAGGTCTTCCACTCATTGCTTTCTTTGATTCTGATCAGGTTATAAGCACTGCACAGATCCAGTTTTGAGAATATCTTGGCAGATCTCAATTGTTCAAGGGCTGCAGGAAGAAGAGGATATGGGTACTTGACAGAAACTTCATTCAAGCCTCTATAATCTACGCAAGGCCGAAGTCTGCCACCAAGTTTCTCAACGAAGAAGAAGCCCACTGAAGCTGGAGTTTTGGACGGTCAGATGTATCCCTGCTTAAGCACCTCCTGCATGTATTCCTCCATAATAGTGTGTTCTTTCTGGGACAAGAGATACAGTGGTGCTTGAAAGTTTGTGAACCCTTTAGAATTTGATACTGTATGTCTGCATAAATATGACCTAAATCATCATCATCAGATTTTCTCACAAGTCCTAAAAGTAGATAAAGAGAACCCAGTTAAACAAATGAGACAAAAATATTATAC
>JAODVO010000010.1:1398258-1409603 GCA_025400055.1 Notarius lentiginosus
CTGGGATAGGCTCCAGCTTGCCTGCGACCCTGTAGAACAGGATAAAGCGGCTAGAGATAATGAGATGAGATAGTGTGTGTGGTCCAGCGCTTCCATCAGTCTGTTTAGTGTTGTGTGTGTGTTACTTCCTTTTCAGAATATTTTCTGAACAGAACTTGCAATTTATTGTGCTGGCTTTTCAGCTCTACACTAAATATAAGCACTTGGATGGAAGCACACCTTATGTTTTCCCATCACTTTTATTCGCTAAAAATTAAGGATAACCAGGAACACCATATGCCACTCAAGTCTCTGCCAACTTGTGCTGATCTGCCTGAAACTACAATTTATCATGCAGTGACACAAATAAACATTTTATCTGTTCCAATAGTTCTCTGCATCTTTGAGAGAAAAAGCCTGAAGGTGTGCACTGGATCTGCATTCATAGTGCTCTGCTTACCTGTCAGTCTCAGTGTAGGCTGCTCTTCCTCAAGTTCATGACATTCTGCTTGGAAACACACAAACAGAAAGTTGTGCTTCAGGATATCAGAGCTCGATTTGATAATAAACAAGAGCAGATGCTAGCGGTCACATTTATGTCACACTACAAAATAATGATGTGTGTTTGACAGCTGTTTGGATACTCAGACTGTGACCACACGAGGGTTATCTGGGGTTAGACAAGGGTTTATTTATGGGACTCTCAAATATAAATGATATTTTAAAAAATCACGAGTAAAATTCTGTTGCAGAGAAAAAAAGGTAGGCAAATAAATATGCCATGCACAACCAGATGCACATACAATGCACATTTTTATAAGCTAGACAAGTATGAAATGCTTTATAGTGATGGTGGCCAGATGTTTCTACTCTCCCAGTTAGGATAAAATCTTGATGTCAAGGGTTCTGGGTCTCAGTCCTGGAGACCCCATGCACTCTGACTTTTCTGCTCCAACACACCTGTCTCAACGCATCAAGGATTAATTAGGTATATGAGAACTGAGAAAAGTACACATGGTTTCCACTTGTATCTATGCATAGGGTTTAGGTTAACTCTGAAAAATATATCTAAATGCTGTGAATTATAGTGACAGTGTGTTAGCATGAGATCTTAGAAATCTCCAGGCCATACCTTAATGCATTGAGGTATATTTTCAGAGAAATGTTATGTAACCATAGTCTCTCATTTTGACCTTTCGTGACATTTGGTGTGCCTGATGTTGATTATGGTTTTGAATGAGAATGGCTGTCCAGTGCTCCTTTTCCTTGGGTTTCTTTGCTAACTAGGAAGGTTCTGGGTTTGAGCCCAGTGGCCGGCGAGGGCCTTTCTGTGTGGAGTTTGCATGTTCTCCCCATGTCTGCATGGGTTTCCACCTGGTGCTCTGGTTTCCCCCACAGTCCAAAGACATGCAGGTTAGGCTAATTGATGGCTCGAAATTGACTGTAGGTGTGAATGTGAGTGTGAATGGTTGTTTGTCTCTATGTGTCAGTCCTGCAATGATCTGATGGCTTGTCCAGGGTGTACCCCGCTTCTCGCCCATTGTCAGCTGGGATAGGCTCCAGCTTGCCCGCGACCCTGTAGAACAGGATAAGTGGCTACAGATAATGGATGGATGGATATGACTTATAGTGACAAAGTCTGTTAGTGTGAGATCTTAGAAGTCTCCAGGCAATACCTTAATTCATTGAGGTATATTTTCAGAGAAATGTTATGTAACCATAGTCTCTCATTTTGACCTTTCTTGACATTTGGTGTGCCTGATGTTGATTATGGTTTTGAATGAGAATGGCTGTCCAGTGTGTTCTGGGGTTGGCTCCCTTTCCTAGGGTTTCTTTGCTAACTAAGAAGGTTCTGGGTTTGAGCCCAGTGGCCGATGGGGGCCTTTCTGTGTGGAGTTTGCATGTTTTCCCTGTGTCTGTATGGGTTTCCACCAGGTGCTCTGGTTTCCGCCACAGACCAAAGACATGCAGGTTAGGCTAATTGGTGGCTCTAAATTGACCATAGGTGTGAATGTGAATGATTGTCTGTCTCTGTGTGTCAACCCTGCAATGATCTGGTGACTTGTCCAGGGTGGACCCCGCCTCTTGCCCATAGTTAGCTGGGACAGGCTCTAGCTTGCCCGTGACCCTGTACAGGATAATCGGTTACAGATAATAGATGGATATTCTGGATTAAGGAATAATTGTATAAAGCTTGCAGTAAATGGTTGAAACAGTGAACTTTGCCTTATGTTAATGATATGAACATTTAGAGTGTAACGTTTTCAGGATCAACTAAAGGGAACAACTTTATATGTGCATATTCGTGCGATTATCGAGTCAGCCAGTCAGTCATGGTCGCAGTGCAATGCATATAATCATACAGATACAGGTCAATAGCTTCAGTTATTTTTCACATCATACATCAAAATAGAGAAAAAAAATATGATCTCAGTGTCTTGGTGCCAGACAGGCTGGTTTGAGCATTTCAGAAGCTGCTGAGTGCACAAAAGTCTCTACAGTGTATAAAGAATGGTGTGAAAAAGAAAATAAAACATCCAGTAAGCAATAGTTGTGCAAGTGGAAATGGCTTGTGGATGAGAGAAATAAGAGGAGAATGGACAGACTGGTCAGAGTTGACAGGGAAGCAACTCAAAGAAGCACTCTTTACAACTGTGGTGAGCAGAAGAACATCTCAGAGCACTCAAAACATTGAAACCCAAGGCACGCGAGACCACATCAGGTTCCACTCCTACTCCTATCAGCCAAGACTAGGTATCTGAGATTACAGTGAATGAGCACAGACTCACGGAAACTGGATAGACAGTTTAAGATTAGATAAACATCTCCAGGCCTTTTTCCGGTCTTCGACTGAACAGTTTCAGTCAGCATGTGCCTTTCTAGTTTCAGATTGTTTTGCTCTGTAAAACTATATAACGGTCATAAAGCATAGTCCCGCAGTGTGCTAGCACAAAATCATAAAGATCTGCAGGCACTATATTATACTACCTTTGTATAGGAGGTCTATTTTCAGAGAAGTGGTATACGCAGTATACTTTTGACCTTTCTTGATATACCATGGGTGTGAAAAGAAATGGATGTGACTTTTTTAGGAAACACTTCTTACACGCAAACATTTGAGCACCGCTCCTATAACATTGCATAGCATTACTTTCAGATCATCCAGCCCATATGGCAGTCCCTTAAAGTGCCCTAACCCAAGGAAATATGCTCCGTTTTATTAATTTTGTGGCCAAACTCTGGCAAAAAAAAAAAGATCTTACACATCACACAGTGATATATGAAGTCATAGCAAGGGTGCATGCAGTGATGTAACATCAGCTTAACTCATTTAGTTTCATCTAATATAATTTATGGCTACTGAAGGGGGTGTGAAATTGGTTTTGGGGTAGTTTCGAAACCAGAAAATTTTGTTTGAAGGACATTTATTCCAGAAGACAGTGACAGACTATTTTGCTCCGACGAATGCAAATACGGTGCATGTGAAACTGTCACATCAATGACATTTCTCCCAAGATTAAAGCAAGTCAGATGACATGATGCTGATTTTTAAACCTCCCCCATCATCCCTGTTCATTCATTTTGTGCAATCGTGTATAGGCTCTTGACAGGAATTCATTCGATATGTGGAATGTACTCTACATGCACTCTACATGTGTAGAACATCTTGACTATAATTCCATGCATGCAGTATGTATATTGTCAGAAATAGGGGTACGGTAAGAGTCCATTTTTGTCCCCTAAGGTACAATCTACATTAATGTACCCTCTAGGGCTCATTATTGGACCTCAAGGTAACTATCCATCCATCCATTATCGCAAGCTGAAGCCTATCCCAGCTGATTATAGATGACTTGCAACCACATAATCAAAATGTGCTACATCATGATCATCCACCATGATGGTGGATATACAAAGCAACTAGGATGGCAGCCACTGAAAGCATGCCTGTAAATAATGCTGAATTTTCTCCGTATTACCACGATTTGAACGGTCGAGCGAAGATTCGATACAAAGTGAAAATAGATATGTGTAGGTTTGACCCATATTATTTAAAAAAGTCAGACTTTTCTGAAGATAAGACGTTTCTACTGACTATCAAGTACCCAGATATCACGTTCTATCTGGTTTGGCTGCCAAAGAATCAAGTCCAACCTTGGATGAAACATAGCCCATTTTCTGAGTGGGTGCCCAGTCTGGATTGTTTCTATCATATAATTTTGATGGTGCTCCTAGAAGTGAAATGGTACAAAAATGGTAACAAAACATGTTAAAATTATAATCACGACTGAGTGAACCATGACAAGAGAACACTCGTCTCATACCAAAATTCTAGCAACACGAAATAAAATTCTTCCATGATCTTATTGAGAAAGCTTTTGAATCTCACCTGAGATAAAATGACTACTGCAAACATGAGCTGTTTTGGTTTTAGCCTTGGTTAGATCAGTCCTGCCAATGTTGTTCAGCCGTGCTCGTCTCCTCTCTGTACTAAGCCTTAGAGTTTCCTCACCCTCTTTCCGAATCATGGATGGAATTGTAAAAAATCAGAACATGCCACGGTCACAAGTACTGTTGTGACCATAACCATATACAGCACAAATATATGACATAGTTAAAAGAATGCTTAAAGCAGTGGAAAAACAAAGAGAGTTGCACATGCATGACTATGTTTTGTATGGAATGTTACTTGACCCCACATTTGTAAATCCACTAATATGGCTGATAAAGGTTTCTATTTTTCAAAAGGTTTCTATTTTGCTTTGACATCACTTGGAAATCAGGGATAGTACTTATAACCTCTTAGCCCTCTGTTGTTGAAATAACACAATTACAGGTAGGAACAAAATGAGATTACATAGCCTGATAATACCTGTGGTTATTATTTTTTTTTATTTCTTTGATTTAAATAATCAGAAATTTGTGTTGTAATTTATCGTCGCATAATATATTTTTACATGCCTAATGAGGTTGTGAGGAAATTGTGGCTAGATTAAGGTGTGTGCCCTGCATTTGCCAGAATCTACCCAGAACTCCACTTCCCAGAATGCACCACAGCCTTCAAATATGGCCACCATGGACTATGACTACCAACACACATGCTCACAAGCACCTGATTCTTGATTACACACACCTGATTCCTATTATACTCGCACCCTTCATAAATAGACTCCAGACAACTTCTCTTTGCAAAGTAAAGAGATTTCCTTAGCCTTTGTATTTTATAATTTGATATTCTGGTTTTTGATCTTGCTTTGCTTCCTGGATTTAGGTTTCTGCCTGTTTTGTTGCCTATCACCTGACCTTTGCCTGTTTTTTGACGTCGTTTTTTGCCTCATATTTTGGACCTGTCTGCCTGAATTTTAATACAACTTCTTCCTGCAATTGCATCTGCTTACTGTCTGCATTCCTGACAGATTACTTTGCCAGTCTCATGTCAGCTCAAGGGAGACATTTGGGAGAATGGCAGCAGTGCTTCAGTGACCTTGATGCAAAGATTACTTGACTCATCAATGTAGTCTTCCAACTGTTCTTAACTCATCTTGTCAACTCATCTTGTCCTGACAACTTTGTTGGTGAGACTTCCCAATGTAAAGGGCTTCTGCTACAATGCTCCCTGTATTTCACTGGTCAGGGGAGAATCACAGATCAACAAAAGATTGCTCTGTTTGTCAACCTGCTCACCAATAAAGCTCTGAAATAGGTGACAGCAGTGTGGGAAGAAGGTGGCAATTCTCTGTCCTCCTATGACAGATTAATTGAATTGTCTTGTAGAGTTTTCCAGCATAATCCCAAAGGGAAGAAAGTTGGGGAGCAGCTGTTCTCTATAAAGCAGGGGAAATGATGTGCAGCTGAATATGTTCTTGACTTCTGTATTCTCGCTGCAGGAAGCAGGTGAAATGGCCCACTTCTTTGGGTTATCCATGAGCCCTGCATGTCTCAACAACTCCAAAACTGCCCTGAAGTGTTTTGTGTGCCATGGCCAGTCATTGCTATAATGATGTCATCCAGGTAGGATGTGGCATAGGTGGCATGTGGGTGGAGGATTTCATCCATGAGCTGCTAGAATGCCACCAGGGTCTCGAATAACCCAAACAGAAGGGTGACAAACTGGTGTAAGCTGAATGGGGTGGAAAAGGCCATTTTCTTTCAGGATAGAGGAGTCAAGGGGATCTGCCAGTATCCTTTTTTTTAGATCCAGTGTCAAGTAAAAATGAGCAACACCTAATTGATTGAGCAACTTATCAATGTGAAGCATTGGATATGCATAGAAATTAGACACTGTGTTGACCTTTCTGTAGTCTCCACAGAACCAGACTGACCCTCAGTCTTGGGGACCAAGACCACTGGGCTGCTCCAGTCATTGTGCAACTTCTCGATTATTCCCATCTCAAGCATGGACTTGAGTTCATCCTGAACCACAGTTTTCTTGTGTTTGGGTAAGCAATAGGGGTAGCTCTGCACCACCATCCCTTGGAGAGTCTCAATGTGGTGTTCTTTTAGGTGAGTGCAGCCAGGGAGGGGCAAGAACATGTTGGAAAACTTGTTTACCACTTGGCAACCTCTGTGAGTTGGAATGGCAAGGTGTGGTCTCCACAGGGGACCAGTTTGGGCTGAGCAGTTACTTTTGTTTTAACCTATGGCCCCAGCTCTGCTGTCTCCAGAACTAGCAATGCCAATGCCACAGTGACCCCTTTGTTCCATTGTTTCAGCAGCTTGAGTGGGTATACTTGCTGCACCCCAACCCTATCCATTCACTTCACCTTACAGTCAATGTCCACAATTCACCATCTAACCTCAAAGGGCCCTTGCCACTTGGCAAGTAATTTGGAGCTCAACATGGGTAATAACACAAACACTTTATCCCCTGGATTTGGATGCAAACAGACACTAGCAGATACTCGTAAACATCCCCATGCACACACAATACCTGCATCAGCATCACACATCCCCAATGCCTCATCTTGAATCAATATTTGGTGGATGGAGGTCTGATAACAGCCTGAATCCACCAACACATGATAGGTATCCCCTTGGACACTCACTGATATGTGATATGCTCCAGCTCAATCGAGGGTGGTCACTGGCGCATCAGGGATCTGGACCATGGCCCCCACCTCCATCATGTGGCACTGATCCTGGAAGTGCTTAGGCTCCCCACAGCACTAGCATACAAGCCCATGCTTCACCTCTGTAACAAGTCCCTGATGTGGGTGGAGTACAGAAGCATGGCAGGCAGGAGTTAATGTTCACGCACACACTTTATTTTCATTATTTTCCTTGCTTTTCAGCTTTGCTTACTCACACACAGTCACACACACAACACACACGTGTTCTGGTCAGGAGAGATCCCCTCTCCCTGCTCTCTCCCTCCTTTTCTATCTTATGTCACTGCAACAACACAGACACACAACATCTAATTAACCACAGGTGCATTGACTTTGTCACTCACCTTCCCTGGCCCCATCCTCCATTCACAAACTGACGCTAGGCCACACCCCTCAGGCCGGGGAGCCATCCGGCCTGCAGCAGACTCCCTCCCCCAATGGGACAGGAAGTCCACCACTACCATCTGCATCCCCCAGCCTGTGGACCACCTCAAATGTAAATGGCTGGAGAGCTACTGTAGATGCCGATGGGTGATCCGCGCATTGGCATCTTTCATCTGGTGGAGCCACTGGAGGGGTGCATGGTCTGAACAGAGGGTGAAAGAGTGCCGTAGCAGGTTGTACCAGAGGGTGAGGACCACCCACTTGATGGCCAAACACTCTTTCTCAATGGTGCTGTACTTACACTCATGCATTGAGAGCTTGTGGCTGACGGTCAGCATGGGCCGTTCCTCATCCTCCACCTTCTGGGGCAAAACAGTCCCCAGCCCTCTGTCTGATGTCTGTCTGCAAAATAAAAGGGAGAGAGAAGTTGGGGAGTGTAAGAGTGCCCCCCCACACAGTGCAGCCTTTACCCTGGTGAAAGCTTGTTGGCACTGCTCTGTTCACTGGACTGGATCTGGTGCCCCCTTTTTCATGAGATCAGTCAGTGGGCTGGTGATGACTGAATAATTAGGTATCAACCTATGATAGTAGCCAGCCAACCCCAGGAATTGTCTCACCCCCTTTTTGGTCTTAGGCCTCAGACAGGCTGCAATTGCTGCTGTCTTGTCAATTTAGGGATGCACCTACCCATGATCCAAGTGGAAACCCACATACCGTACTTCCATCTGCCCAATTGCACACTTTTGACCCACCTCACAATTGACCCACCCACCTCAGCAACTCTAGGACGGCCCTAAGGTGTTTTATGTGCCACAGCCAGTCACTGCTGTATATGATTGTCATCTAAGTAGGCTGCTGCATAGGTGGCATGGGGGGTGGAGGATTTTGTCCATTAGCCATTGGAATGTAGCAAGAGCCCAATTCAAACGGGGGAAATTCCGTGGAGGCTTGCAGGACAACTCGTACTGCAAATAACGGGCTCGAACCATCTGTTCCAATTACATGCATCTTCACTTACAAACTTTCGAATTAAATTGTTAAGTGTTTGATTAAACCTCTCTACCAAACCATCCATTTGTGGGTGATAAATGCTGGTGCGGATAGATTTAATTCCCAACAACTCATACAGCTTGCACAGTATGCATGACATAATGAAGTGCCTTGGTCTGTCAGGATTTCTTTTGGAATCCCAACCCGGGAGATAATATGGAAGAGCACTTCCACAATACTGCATGCTGAGATATTGCGGAGAGGCACTGCTTCCAGATATTGCATTGCATAGTCCACCAGAACTAAAATACAGTGATATCCCCATGCTGACAGATTGAATGGCCTGATGAGATCCATACCAATTCTTTAGAAGGGGGTCTCGATTAGAGGGAGAGGGCACAAAGGTGCTTTTGGAGTGGCCATAGGATTTTCTAATTGGCATTGGCGGCACACTGCACACCACCAACGAACGTCCCCATGAATCCCTGGCCAATAGAACCGAGCCATTATTTGGGCTAGTGTTTTATCCTGCCCTAAGTTTTCAGCCATGGGATTAAAATGAGCTGCATGGAACACGAGTTCCCTACGCCTCTTCGGGATTAACAACTGGGTTATTTGTTCACTGGTTTGAGTGTCCTGCATCACTCAATACAGTCTATCTTTAATAATCGCGAAGTACGGGAAGACGGGTGCCACATTTTGCTGGAGAGTTTGACCATCAATTACTCTCACTTGGTCAAATGCATGATGCAGAGTTTCACCTTGTGACTGCTCCAAAGGGAAATCCTCGAGGGAATCCCTGAGAGAGGGAGGAGGGGTGGGCTGCTCCTCACTCCTTGTATCACCCTGATGTGGTGATGACGTGGACAGCTCTGTGACAGCTTCTCCAGTCAATGCCACACTGGGATCCCCCCATGACATTCTACTGCAGGACCCACTCCCTACTACATATTACATTAAGGTTCGAAACCTTGGCCAATCAGTTTCCAAAATCAGTGAGTAGGTGAGATGAGGATTAACCGCCACCTTAATTCTATGCTTCTGGCCCTGGAATAGAATGTGGACAAACAATCTAGAGGATAATTGTGAACATCCCCATGCACACACAACACCTTCACCACTTGTGCTCTCCCCAGTGCCTCACCTTGCACCAGGTTTTGGTGAATTGAGGTCTGGTTACAACCGGAATCCACCAATGAATGATATGTATCCCTTTGAACACTTACTGGTATGCAATACATTCCGGCCTGATCGGGGGTGGTCTCTGGTGCATTGAAGATCCAGATCACAGCTCCCACCTCCATTGTGGAGCCCTGAATCTGGAAATGCTCTGGCTCCCTGCTGCGCCAGCACACCAGCCCAGGCTTTCCCTCTGCACCAGCATTATGGGCGTCACTCACTTGAGGGGGAGAAGACACAGACATGTAAGAGGGAGATGGGAAGCCACCACAGGTGTGATGGGCTGGCTGGGGAGGGGCCAGCTGCTGCCTCCACGGTGGGGGCACGGGGTGGGGAAGAGAAAGAGAGAGGGAGAGAGAGGAAATGAAGAGAGATGCCTCATCTGCCTGCCATTGGAACTGCCTCCAGATGGTCCTCCACTAACTCGATGGCTTGTTCTAGCAATGCTGGTGATGACACGAGACCCATCCCATTGTTCCTTCCAGAAGTCGAGAGATGAACTGTTCCAGTACCACCAGATCGATGATCCTGTTGGCGTCATGTTCTTCCACCCTCAGCCACCACTGGCAGACATTCCAGAGTTGCTGGCAAAATGTAAATGGCCAGCCGAGCTCCTCTAATGTCAGCATCTGGAAGCACAAGTGATGTTGCTCCAGGGAGCAGCCGACATGCTGCAGGATGGCTTTCTTTAGGTCGGCATACAGGAGACGGCTGTCAGCAGGGAGCTGCTGTGCTGTGAGCTGTACCTCACAAGTCAGGAGTGGGAGGAGGCGCACTGCATGCTGCTCGAGCAGCCACCCCGACGTTTCAGCTGCTTGCTCAAAGAGAGTGAGGAAAACTTCAGATCATCATGTGGGCCCATCTTCATGAGGGTGACATGAAGAGGGTCCACTGTGGTGGTGGTCGAAACCCCTGCTGACATGAGCAGATACCAGAATGCCTGGTGATCTTCCTGCTGGGCCAGCATCAAGGCTTCAAAGCATTGCTCTTGGTCCTTCTGGAGGGTGGTCAGCACTTGATGCTGGTTCTGCTGGGTGGTAGCGAGGGCATGGATGAGTTCCTTGAATTGGAAGGACTCCATGTGGGGGTTCCCTTCCATACTCCCGGGTTTTGGCACCATTGTAAGAAGTTCCTGATGTGGGTAGAGTACAGAAGCAATGCAGGTGGAAGTTGATGTTCTCACACACCCTTTATTTTACTTGCTTTTCAGCTTTGCTTACTCGCACACAGTCACACACACAACACACATGTATGCTGGTCGGGAGAGCTCCCCTCTCTCTGCTCTTTCCCTCCTTTTCTATCCTCTCTCACTGCAACAGCACAGACACATAACATTAATTAACCACAGGTGCATTGACTTTGTCACTCACCTTCCCTGGTCCCTCCCTCCATTCATAAACCGACACTAGGCTACAGCCCCGCTGCCACAACCTCCATAACAGTAGCATGGGGATCACTCACCTGAGGAGTAGAAGACACAGAAACATAAAGGGGGGGAATAAGGGAGTGAGACACCACAGGCTTGGCAAGCAGGCTGTGGGGGGGTCAACCCCCACTTCTGTCATGCAGGGATGGGGAAGGGATGGGAAGAGGGGGCAGGGAAAGTGGGAGAGAGCAAGAGAGAGAGAGAAGAAGAAGAAGAAACCTTTATTATTCGTCACATGCACACTTCAAGCACAGTGAAATTCATCCTCTGCATTTAAC
>JAODVO010000010.1:2147117-2161124 GCA_025400055.1 Notarius lentiginosus
ATACAATTTCACCGTTATTTTAACAGTAATTCATCTTTATTGGAACATTTTCAAACTGTTGTTTTTACAAGTGTTAACATACCTTACCGTGAAGCCATATACAATATCACTGTATTTTTTACGGTGAAAAAATGGCAAACACAGCTGCCAGTTTTTCACCGTAAATTTGACAAGATTTTTTTTTACAGTGCACTCTGCAGGACATAACCATGCCGACTGAGCTTGAGCCTGCTCCCATGACATTGGCAAAGAAACCTTGGTTGACTGGTTGTGAAGTTCAGGCCACACCAAGCTCCCAGAACTCTCGTGTCATGCTTTGGCTGGATGGTCACCACATCAAGGGTCTTATGGATTCTGGGAGCATGGTGAGTTCAGTGAGTGGGAACTGTTAGTGGGAGTAATGCCTGATCTACCTGTCCCTCTTCTCATAGGAAATCACTGGCCCAGATTTACAGCAGAGCTGCCAGCTCAGAGAGAAGACAGATGCCCCAGGCTGGTCAGAAGACTGCAACAGTGCCACCCAGTAGCAAGGACCATCATGCTTTCTGAGGAGGACAGCTCTGACACCGCAACTGGTGTTGAGTCTCCCTCTACCACTAACCCGATCCTGCCTATGTCACTAACCTTGTGACCTGCTGGTGGTCCCCTGATCCAAATTCAATATTGTAATGTACCTTACTCACATTGTAGAATGACAAACAGGATGCCATAAAACCCTGAGGGACCATTTTCACTGGATATGGATGGAAGCCAGGGTGAAGAACTTCTGCCATGGTGCCCTCAGTGCTAGCTCACCACCGTAGCCAAGTGTGCTCCCACACCACTCATCCCACTGCCCATCATTGGCATCCCTTTTAGAGAGTAGGGATGAATCTGGTGGGTCCACTTCCAAAGTTGGGCCACAGACATGAGGATATCTTGATGGTGGTTGACTATGCCACCCAATACTTTGAGGCCATCCGCCTCCAAAATGCCACCTCTAAAAACATCAACTTTTCATCCCTACCAATCCCACTTTCAGATGTATCAAAGAAGGGACAGCCTGACCATGTTTGATGGTCCACCAAGGCTGAGCAGGTGTTTCAGGCCTTGAAGATGTCCCTCTCCAGCTCTTCAGTTCTGCATAACCTGACTTCAGTCATCCCTTCACTGTGCAGACAGATGCATCAGAGACAGTCTTGGGTGCTGTGGTCTCCCAAACCTTCAACAGAGAGGAACACCCGATACTGTGCATCAGGCAGACGTTAACCCCTGCTGAACAAAGGTATGCTGCTACAGAGAGGGAAGCTCTGGCCAACAAATAGACCATCACAGACTTCAGGTACTATCTTACAGGATGAAATTTCACACTTCAAAATTCACACTGACCGCACCCCGTCCCCCAGTGGGCAGCAAAAATTGAAAACTTGCCAAAAGAGCCCACGGCCTATAGCTGGCTAATTATCACTCACCCAGCTGCTGAGCACTTTCCCTATTCACCATCCCTTTTTCCTCTCTCCCATGAACAAATAATAAAAGAGTGCTAAACTTTCTTCTGCAGCTCCACCTTGTTTCAGTTTGAAAAATCTGGGGTATCATTTTAGTGTCAACAGACATTTGGAAACGATGGCACAGATGACCCACATTCACTTCTTGATTCGGTCGTATCTATTCCAGTGTATCCTTCCCTGATTCACCATGCTCCTATCACATTACCCTTTTCCAGAAGAAAACAAATGGCATCAGCAGTTTTATACTGGCACGTGCATACCCAGTGTACATGAATGGTCATGTGAGATGCATTTTCAGGTGTGTTAGTATGGATGGAGATCATTTTAGCTCCATATCAGAAATACTCATGTGGGTGGAAATAATTTTTAAAACAATGTTTTAAAACTAAAATGTATTTGTGAAAAAAAGGAATTTCAACTAAAATAATTCAGAGTGGGACAGAGGTTACACTGTAAAAAAATGATTTGTTGTTTTAACTTAAAAAAGTTAGTTTAAGGGCTGCCTTAAAATTTTGAGTTCACTGAAATTAATATAGTAAGTTCATTACAATTTAACTATACAATAATTTTTTACAGGTTTTGCAAATTGTAGCAAGCTACAGCAGGCAAACACAGGGATGGACCCAGGAGTGAGGAATTCAAGTCCTCTTTATTTTTATTGTAGGAACTTGTGAGGGAATAGAGGAGTGTGTGGGTGAGAGAGAGAGAGAGAGAGAGAGAATCCAGTGCAGTTATGCTGAGCGGGCAGCAGGAATCTGATGCTCATTCAGGCAGGGGTGAAGCACAGGAACCAGCCGGGCTGCGGATCATAGGCAGGCATGAAGTTGAGTGGGTCTGTCGATGATCTTCCAGACGTTGCCTGGAGCAGTGAAGCCGGACTGGGAGAGCTCTCGCAGGTCAGGGGATGTCATTGTTGTTGTCCTGAGCGGCAGCAAAATAGCCTGCAGGTAGAAGGAGAGGGAGAAGGAGAGGATATATCAGCATTATTGAGTAATAAGAGCTTCACTGATTTTTGAGGCAGTTCCTTGTTATACTTTCCAGACTGCTTGTGGAGGGTGAAAAGAGGTGCCGCTTAAGTCGCTGCAGCTGTGTGCATTTGGCTGGCTCCGCCCCATGGCCACACTGTTTCTTGTGGTCCAAAACACTGGTGCTGAGGCGGAGCTTATTTTTAATTTTTTACTCAGTGTGCTCAAAATTTAAGCTAGGTTTTATTCAAAAGGATTCCAGATTTAAGCTTTGTTTTATTTGATGTGTTCTAAACTTTTCACACATTTTTATTCATTGTTCCAAATTTGAGCTAATTTTCATTTAAGGTTTTATGAAGTTAATAAAACTCAATTATTTTAGTTGATATGAAGTTAAGCTAGTTTTTATTTGTGGTCTTCCTTAATTAAGCTTGTTTTTATTCACTATATGAAATGACTGAAAGCCAGTTTTCATTGAAGGTGTACAATTTTTTTATTTGAGATGTTCCAAAATTAACCTTGGATTTATTCAGTGTGTTCAAAATTTAACCAAGGGTTCATTGAAAATTTTCCAAATTTAAGCCAATTTTTAATCAGTATGTTGTAAAATTAAACTAGTTTTATTTAATGTATTAAAATTTAAGCTTTATTCAAGTCGTTCAAGTGTTAAGCTAGCTTTTATTCAGTGCTGTTCAGATTTGAGCTAGGTTTTATTCAGTGTGTTAAAAATTGAAGATTTGTTTTAAAGGTATAAAAAGTAACTGAAAGTAAATCTAGTTTTTTATTCAATGTGTTCTAAATTTCAGATAATTTTATTCAGGTTTTTTTTTTGTTTTAATGATTTTCTCTGCTGGATGCATGTTTTGGCTTTAAATGCAGCAGGGAGTATGAATTGTAGTAACTGTGTAGTATAAGCTACTAAATGATAGTTCTAACACACTGCTTGCCTGTGTACATAAAGACACCATTTTAAACATAGTATCATTATTGTGGTTGGGAAATCATTTGTGAGGAAATAGCAGGTTGTTTAAAGCTCTGTATAAATGCTGAGATTGGAAGCTGCTGATTTCAGGCTGATAAAACTTGTAGATTGGCTCAAAGAGCTCTGTGTGTTTTGCTTATCGAGTTTTTCCTGAGCACTCAGTTCCATCTGTCAAAAGCCATATGAGCAGATCTGCCACAAGTCTAATTCTTTTCAGAATGTGTGTTTGTGAAAGTATATAGATTCTTCAGTATCTCTGTCTTATCAGTGGTGTAAATCCAGCCATTTGACATTTAATAACGATTCACATTTAATAATGTTGTAATGTGCTGGTTCTTAAGAGGGCACAGTGGATTGTGACATTTATTTGATGCAGCCTAAATTTCCAGGGTGTTATATATAATAAGATTCAATTTTGTGACAAGATCAGTCCAAATTGAATGTAGTTTTTAGAATTTGATTTGTTTTTAATTGTTTGTTTGTTTTTGTATTGTGTAATGGCAAATTGTATACTCAGAAAAATGCAAGTAATATTAAAGAAAATTCAAGACTTAAAAATAAATTACCTAGTTTTTACTTAATGTAGTATTCTCAATTTTAAGCCCTTTATTTATTTAAAGCTGTACTGCCTTTCAGATTTTTCAAGTTTAGATCATAAAAATAATTTTCCCTGACACCCAATCATTTGTTGAGTGGACCGTAAGCTACTGAATTCAAATCACAGACTTCTGGTTTTATTAGGGCTTTTTGTTTTAATAGAACAATTAATGAATTTAGTGGCCCTAAATTCTCTGCTATTTTTTTTTTTCTTGCTTCACCATGATGCAAAACAAGAGACTACGTTATGCATCACGTGGTGGGCTTTCCCCATTCGCGCAAGGCATTGTGCGACGCAAATATGAAACAGGAGAGGGAAATAGTGGACGTGAGTGTGCAAATGAAATGTAAAAGACTGACTACAGTAATGGAAAGCAAGAACAAAAGATGTGTTGTGAAGGAAAGGAAACACAGGACCAAACTAATAAATATCGGTGGTCAGCAAGCATTTCAGTGTGACCAGCTCTTCGTTTAGCAATAGAATGATGTAGCTGTCAGTGTATGGTCAAGGTATCAAGCCACATAATGGCCTGGTTTTTTTCTGTGTTTTTTTTTTTTGTTTGTTTGTTTTTGTTTGTTTTAGATATTGCAGAAATAAACGCACATCACAATGACCAAACTTCAGAGGGAACTAAATTTCACTGATGTTATGAAATCAAAAGGCCATCTACTTTAAAGTTGAATAAATTCAACGATAGATTAGTCCCAATGTAAGCTAGTTATGGATTTTTATTTCATTTTTATATGTATTTACTGATTTGAATTTTGAAAACATATATTTTGTAAGTCAGAGATAGAATCAGCAGTTAAATCAGCAGTGAAAGTAATATATAGGTATAAGATTAGATACAAATGAAAAATTATGCAAACAATTTTTCATTAAAAACAACTGATTTCTTAAAGTTAGCTCTTAACTAATTCTAAATGTATTTTAAATGCATTAGCTTTATTTTCTTTTACAATATTAAACACTTTCTCTGTTCAAATTTAAGAGTTTTTTTGTGATGTTTAATATGTATACATTTATTTATTTATTTATTTATTTTCCAATATGAGTTAGTTGCTAAATATTTTGGATTAGTGTGGGATAATGTGTCAGGTACACAAGGGAGGCGGATGTATGTGCAGAAATGTTCAGTTTAATAAAGTGCATATATACTGTAAATACAGACATACACAAAGGCAAACCGTCCAAAATGGCAGGCAAGATCAGATATGTGAAAACAGGCAAAGGGTCGGTTGAGGTGCAAACAGTATATCAAAGGCAAAACTAGAACGAGAACAAGAAACAGGCATAAGAATCAAGAAACCAGGAAAACAAGAACATGGGTTGAAAGGCTTGGTAATGCGTACTTAACAGAGCGTAATACTTCGCGATGCTACTGCATCAGCGCAGTCCTTAAATAGGCAAACACAATGTTCTCTAATTGAGTTCAGGTGTGCCTTGTTCACGGCGCATGTGCTGGAGTCCACGTGATGCGCGCACAGCCTGAGATGCGCCTTCAGGTGCATGCGTCACAGTGCGCAGGACTGACAGAACCCCCTCCCAAAGCGCTCCCTCTGGGAGCGAAAATCCATCATACATGACCTTAGTGGGGGTTTGGGCTCAGGCTCTGGACATGACTTGGGTTCTTGGCTAGGAATGAGCTTGAGCTGGGGACTTGACTTGGATTCTGGGCCGGGATCATGCTCAGACTCTGGACCTGACTTGAATCTTGGACTAGCCTTGGATCCAGGACTGAAGATGGCCTCAAGCTCTGGGCTGGATTCCAGCTCTGGAGATGAGTTGAGCTTCAACAATGACTCTGGCTCCAGCTCAGGAGATGACTCAGGCTGGAGTTCTGGAACTGACTTGGACATAGGGCTGGGCTTGAGCTCAGGAGATGACTTGAGTTCTGGACTTGGCCTGGACTGTGAACTTGGTTCAGGTACAGGCTCGAGCTCTGTCAGCACACTGCTCTGGTCCGGGTTAGGACCTGGCAATGGGACGATGCAGACATCTTCCTGGCCGGGCGGTGGCAGGATGACTCAGACGTTGTCCTGGCTGGGTGAGACAGAGGTTGTTCCGATGTCCTCCAGCACAGGTTCAGGAACAGGCTCATGTTCTGGCCTTAACTCTGGCACTGGCACTGAAGCTGGTGCAGGTGCCAACTCTGACGCTGGCACTGGAGTAGGCCCTGATGCTGGCACTGGAGTAGGCCCTGCTGCAGGCTCTAGAGTAGGCTCTGACTCTGACTCTGGCACTGGAGCAGACACTGGCACTGACTCTGGCTCCGACTCTGGCACTGGAGCAGACACTGGTGCTGACTCTGGCTCCGACTCTGGCACTGGAGCAGACACTGGCATGGGAACAGATGCTGGAACGGGAACAGGAACAGATGCTGGCACAGGTTCAGGCATGGATTCTGATACAGATACTGGTTCAGGCATTAATTCAGGTGCTGTTTCTACCTGAGAAACCAGCTCAGAGGAGATAGCCTCCAAGAGGGGCTCAGGAACAACAGCCTCCTCTGCTGTCTCTACATCAGCCACTAGGGAGAGCTCTGAAGCAACGGCCTCCTCAGCCTTCACAGTCTCCTTGGCCACTGGAGGGAACTCTGGAGCAACAGTCTCCTCAGCTGAGTTGGCCACTGGAGCGGTTGCCTTTAGGAGGCACTCTAGAGCAGTGACCTCCTCAGCTGCATTGACCACTGGCATGATTAGCCCCTCCCCAGAAATTTTCATGGGGTTCCTCATTTACTAATGATTCAAAAATAAACTTGAGCATGGCAAAGAAAGTCTGTGAACTTCGAAGACATGGGTGCTTGACACGAATCAGATAGTCCACCCATCTGCATGCTCATCCAGTAATGAATGTTAGGATAAAGCTTACCCAGATGGGTTTGGGTGGCTTGGGCTCTTGGTAGTCATCATAGAGGATGCCACACTGGATGCAGAATACACATGGGTGATCCTCTCCATCATAGGGTGTGGGAGGGTAAGCATTGGTACCCTGCCAGAAATATGAGGCTAGTGGCAGGGACAGGGAAACCCGGAAGCAGTGTGGGATCACATACTGAAAATCATCTGCTACATCCATTGTACTGTGAAATATTCTGTCAGGTACATGAGGGAGGTGGATTTATGTGCAGAAGTGTTCAGTTTAATAAAGTGCATATATAAATACAGATACACACAAAGGCAAGCAGTCAAAAATGGCAGGCAAGATCAGATGCATGAAAACAGGCAAAGGGTCAGTTGAGGCACAAACAGTACATCAAAGGCAAAACTAGACCTAGAACAAGAAGCAGGCACAAGAATCAAGAAACCAGGAAAACAAGAACATAGGTCGAAAAGCTCGGTAATGCATACTGTTGGGGTTGTGGAGGTGTGGTGAGATAAGGATCCACAAGCAGAACACAGACAGTAATCAAATAAATAAGGTGCTTTTAATCCAGGGAAAAGGGCATGGCAAAAATGGGACAAAAACAAATGGCAAAAATAGTCCAGGTACAAAGAAACAAAAACTTAACAAAAACATGAGACCGACAAGGACAAAAATGCTAGAGCAAAACAAAAAAAATAAACAAGAACAAAACCCTAAGTGCAAAAAACATGAACTAGAAAAAACCCTTAGTTCAACAACCATGAACTAGAAAAAAATAGCTTGAGCAAAAACCATGAATAGCAAATAGCAAAACAAGATGCTAGGAATTCAAACTCTCAAACCAGAAGACCAACCCTCATTGTAACCCTAGCTACTGTATGTAATAGGTGGGAGGCTGAGAGCTATAGAAATGGAGCTCAGCAGCACCCAATGAATCTTAAGGGCCTGATTAGTACTAGGTTATGGGAGACTGCCTGGGAAGACCAGGTCCTGGCATGGGAGGGACTTTGACTTTATTGGCAAGTCGAGGCTACAAGATGCCACTTTGGATTTATATAAGCAAATAAAAATGCTTGAGAAGTTTGTCTCTACTTTCTGATACCCGACAGAATAATTTTTTTTTTTACAGAGGACTTTCAAAAGTTGGGCGGCACAGTGGTGTAATGGTTAGCACTGTCACCTCACAGTAAGAAGGTTCTGAGTTTGAACCCAGTGGCTGACGGGGGCCTTTCTGTGTGGAGTTTGCATGTTGTCCCCATGTCTGTGTGGGTTTCCTCCAGGCGCTCCAGTTCCCCCACAGTCCAAGGACATGCAGTTTAGGTAAATTGGTGGCTCTAAATTGATCGCAAGTGTGAATTGTTGTTTGTCTCCATGTGTCAGTCCTGTGATGATCTAGCAGCTTGTCCAGGGTGTACTTTGCCTCTCACCCATAGTCAGCTGGGATAGGCTCCAGCTTGCCCACGACCCTACACAGGATAAGCAGACTTTCAAAAGCTCCTTCTTCTCCATGTGAGACAGTGTTAAAAGAAGATAGTTGGAAGTGTTAGCACAGTAACTCAGATACTGTTCATTATTAATGCGGCATTGAGTTACCTTTTAGCCCTGCTAATGGCACAGGATGATATGGTGATTGATATCTTTACAAAAAATGGTAATAAAATAAAGTGTTCAGAGTGTTGATTGTAAAAAAGACCCAATTTAGGCAGTGTTAATAATTACACAAATCTGACAGTCTATTAAATGATGGAAGAGGTGTGGCCAGTGTTCCTCCGTGCCTCTTATTTCCAGTAAACGAGGCATGGCCTCTGTTCTTGTGCAAATGTAGGTTTCAGTAAAAGTCAGCACCAGTGAAAAAGGTGTGGTTTTTGTTCTTATTTAGTGGTCAGTGTCAAGAAAGAAGGTGTGACCTGTGTTCCTCTGTAATTTCGAAAAGTTTCATCTAGTTGGTTGATTACTTATCTTAAGAAAATTCTTATTATACACAACTGAAGAAATTTTCTCTTACTTATGACATTTCGATATCTTTCTTAGCTGACATCTTGATCACATCTAAAGCTTGGCATCTCTTGCCACCACTGGATGGTGCACGTGACCTAGAAATCAGCTGATCCCACATATGGCTGAGTTGGTATGTCCCTAAGTCCTGATTCATGCAGCAATCTGTCTTCTGGATCCATAGGGCCTTTTTATCCATCTGGTCTGCCTGTGTAAGAACAGCAAGCCTTTGCCACCACACCCATCAATTGTAAACCCAAACTCTGGAAACGCTATGTAGATGACATTCTTGAGATTATCAAATGGGGTAAAGTGGATGCCCTCACTGACCACATAAACTCCATCGACCCCACTGGTAACATCCAGTTCACTTATGAAGTTGAAGAGGACAATAAAATCCCGTTCCTGGATACCTTATTGACCAAACATGAGGATGGATCGGTCAAGCTTCTAGTCTTTAGAAAGAAGACAGACACCGACCAATATCTGAATTTCGCATCCCATCACCCTCTGAACCATAAGCTGCCAGTTGTCCATACTTTACTGGAGAGATGCTATAGCATAGTGACAGAGGAGGAGGATAAAAAGGAGGAGTATGTGACTAAGGCCCTCAACACTTGTGGCTACCTGGACTAGTCCATCAAAAGAGTCAAGGAGGCCATCCTCATGAAATGGCAGCACAAAAGCAAGCCTAAACAGCTTGAATGGAAACATCAGGATATGGTTGTGGTGCCTTATGTGAAGGGGCTCAGAGAAGCTTACACCAGGATTTTAAAGTCCTATGGTATTGCTACAGTCAACCATCCCTTTAAAACCATTAGGAACATCCTTGTCCACCCTAAAGACAAAGTGGAGGATTAACAGAAGACGGAGGTAGGAGACCAGATTCCCTGTAAGAATTCCCCAAGTGTATACATTGGAGAAACAGGGAGGAAGCTGGGTAAAGGAACATAAAAAGAGGTTGATACCTTCACTCAGGCCACACAGACAAGAGCTGGGAGGAATTGGTTTGGGACCATCACACATAAGTCAGCTGTCACAGACCATGCTGTTAGGGTAAACCATGTGATTGACTGGGAGGGGGTCAAGGTGATCAATAGAGAGGCACACAGGCAGACCAGATGGATAAAAGAGGCCCTATGGATCTAGAAGACAGACTGCTGCATGAATCAGGACATAGGAACATACCAACTCAGCCTTATGTGGGATCAGTTGATTTCTAGGTCATGTGCACCATCCAGCAGTACCCAGAGATGCCAAATGTGTTCAAGATGTCAGCTAAGAAAGACATCAAAATGTCATATGTAAGTGAAAATTTCTTCAGTTGTATATAAGAAGAATTTTCTTAAGATGTGTTCCTCTGTGCTTGTAAGTCTTTGCAAAAGAGATGTGGCTTCTGTTCCTCTGTGACTATTAATCCTTAATAAAGGAGGTGTGGCCTCTGTATCTGTCAGTTTTAGTCAAGGAGGTGTGGCTTCTGTTCCTCATTACAGTCAATCTTAGTAAAAGAGGTGTGGTTAGTGTTCCTCTGTGCTTGTCAGTCTTAGCAAAAGATGTGTGGCTTCTGTTCCTCTGTTACTGTTAATCTTAGTAAAGGTGTGACCTTTGTACCTCCTGTTCCTGTCAGTCTTTGTGAAGGTGTGGCTTCTGTTCCTTGTTCCTGTCGATCTTCATAAAGGGAGTGTGGCTTCTGTTCCTTTGTGCTTGTCAGTCTTAGAAAAGAGGCATGGCTTCTCTTCCTCTGTTACTGTTAATCTTCATAAAGTAGGAGTGGCCTCTGTATCTCTGTTTCTGTCAGTCTTTGTGAAGGAGGTGTGGCTTTTGTTCCTATGTGATTTTCAGTTCCATTATATTATATTGTTCCATGTATATGTCCTAATATATAGTACATGTGGAGAATCTTTTTGTTTTCTGTGTGCTACATTTCTAGGACAGTGTGTGAACACCTGGACAGGTTTTTCACTTCTAATTCCTGCTATTTTCTCCTTTCCTCACATATTCTCTGCTGCATCTTTGTTCCCCGAGGAGAGGCTCATCGAACACACAACCTCAGACTGAGTAATGCAGTAAGCTGTTCATACTGATCACTGGCATTGCACATGGGACTGGTGTGTATACACACACACAAAAAAAAAAGTCAAAACAATTCAGTCCCCTGATATGAACAAAATGTGAGAAAGCAATAAAGTAGTGCACAAGAGGTTTTGAATAACATGTACATTTGGCTAATGTTGTTCTTGGCTAACAACCCCAATACTAGCAGTCACTAACATTAGCTACTTCATGGATTTCTGAGGAAAAATTTAAATCTCAATTTGTATGAAATCACCATTAACAAAAGTATTTAAGTTCTCAAATATAAAATTATGGCTGGATTCAAAATGATTCATGTCTGTTCTATTTTTAGCATGCTAGCATGAATTTCCTGAATGCCTGCTAGGATGGGATCTCCGTTCAGTTGGGGGCAAGTTGCACTTAATGCAAAGAAAATGCTCAACAAATGCAAATAAATTCTTATTTCTTTCCTTGAGTTGTCCCTGCTAGCAATCAAATGCCTATTTTTACCTCAGAAACATGGTGAGTCTCCAGGAAAAGCATCAAAATTAGCGTTATATCACTCCCTTTTTTTGTTAAATTTGAATGCCAAGTAGAACTATTTTTACATTATAAACGTCTCACTGTAATGTGACTAACAAACAAATAAATACATGGCACATTACCATTGACTAACACAGATGGTAAAATCGAATAAAGGAAGGAAATTAATGTTTTGATGTAACATTTTGCATATAATACTATTATTTAATGTTACAGAAACATCTGAGGCTAATCAGAGTAAACAACAAGAGTCATTTCTGTTAGCTTGCAGCAGTTTTGTGCTAATACTTTGCTTACAGTGTCCTTTGCAAACAAAATGCAAAAATCGAGCACTTCATTGAAGTTTAAGTGGGTTAAGAAGGAATTAAAACATTTTTTGTGACAAAAAAGCACAAAAGAAAGAAATATTTGTTATGATTGGCAGTGTTAATGCAAGGCTAAATTTTAAAGCTAAAATGATGGCGATATCGCAATGCGAGTTCCAATTAGCCATCTGCAGCCTGACAAATTAACGCCGTTATGGCAGACAATTACTTCTTCGTAACCTGCAAATTTTTAATAATGTTGAAATGCTTAACCCATTCAGGAATCTGCACCGAGAGGCTTTCTTTCATAAATTATTTCTTTTATTCGTCTTGCCCTTGACCTCATAAAGAAAAAAAATCATCCCACATGAGACGCACAGTTGTAATTAATTAAATTACAAGACAACTCATTTAAGTTTCCCGTTGGAGCGACGGACCAAATTGACTTGCGTTATTAATGAGAGAGGAGTTTGCCAGCTGAGACTGACCCAGATTTTTATGACAGATAGTAAAGGAAAGGAATATTAATACTGGCTAAAGACTAAAGACTATACTATATTTTATATCATATACTATATTATACACTGTGGTGGGTTAATGTACATTAAATTATTTTAAAATATTTTCAATGTTTTAACTTCTTATTAACCAAATTTTAAACAACAAAGTTATATTATATGGACATGAGTGTTTTACACCACTCGTATTTTTCATACGCGCTATATCCGGGACATGGAGAATCAAAACTGTGACATAAATTTCTATATGTCACTTGTGAGGAAATCAATGAATTGTTTTGATAAATGTGGATATTTTTGTTTGTGAGCATGTCTATATAATCAAAAGAAAATCAGATGTTGGCTTGAAGATATGAAGTTTACCTTCTTGTTTTGAAAAACTTGCATTTTCATTTTGCATTCATATCTACAGAGGAATAACATCAATGAAATGTATCAATCAGGATTTAGACCTTACCATAGCACAGAGACAGCACTTGTTAAAGTAGTAAATGACCTACTATTGACAGTTGATCAGGGCTGTGTCTCCCTGCTTGTATTGCTTGAGCTTAGTGCAGCCTTTGACACCAATGATCATTCCATTCTCCTGGATAGACTAGAAAATGTTGTGGGAGTTAAGGGAATGACCCTCTCCTGGCTCAGGTCTTATTTAATCACTATCAGTTTGTTGATGTAAATGGTGATTTTTCTATGCATACTAAGGTAAAGTTTGGTGTTCTACAAGGTTCTGTCTTAGGCCCACTGCTTTTTTCTTTATATATGTTACCTCTGGGTAATATTATTCATAAACTTCCACTGTTATGCTGATGACACACAGTTGTATGTTCATGCAAACCCAAATGAGAGACAGCAGCTTAATAAAATTGAGGAATGTGTAAAGGACATTAGACACTGAATGCTTATTAACTTCCTTCGACTTAACTTTAACAAGACAGGAGTACTTGTACTTGGACCACATGCAGGTAGAAGTAAGTTTTCTGATTACAGAAACTCTGGATGGCCTTTCTGTTTCTTCACATGCAGCAGTAAAAGACCTCAGGGTGATCATTGACTCCAGTCTTTTGTTTGAAACTCATATCGATAACATTATGAGGATAGCTTTCTTTCATCTCAAAAATATTGCTAAGATAAGAAATATAATGTCATTATATGATGCAGAAAAACTAGTTCATGCTTTTGTTACCTCTACGTTGGATTATTGTAATGGCTTACTGTCCAGATGTTCCAATAAGTGCATAAACAAGCTCCAGTTAGTTCAACATACAGCTGCAAGAGTCCTTACTAGAACTAGAAGATATGACCACATCATCCCTATCTTATCCACATTGCATTGGCTCCCAATCAAATTTTGTATTAATTATAAAATACTACTCTCGACCTTTAAAGCACTGACTGGTCTTGCGCCACAGTACCTGAGCGAACTTCTGGTCCTTTATAACCTGCCACGCCTACTTAGATCAAAAGGCGCAGGCTATCTGTTGCTACCTCATATAGTGAAGGCTACATTGGGGGGCAGAGCCTTTTCTTACAAAGCCCCACAGTTATGAAATAGCCTTTCAAGTAGTGTTTGGGAAAAAGACACAGTCTCAGTGTTTAAGTCTAGGTTGAAAGCATATCTCATCTCATCTCATTATCTCTAGCCGCTTTATCCTGTTCTACAGGGTTGCAGGCAAGCTGGAGCCTATCCCAGC
>JAODVO010000010.1:3608893-3623055 GCA_025400055.1 Notarius lentiginosus
AACCTTTTGTATTGTCATGTGAATTGTTTCTGGTTTTTTTGGGGTGGGTGGGTGGGTTGTTGAGCGGTTAATTCCCATCATGCCCCGAGGTGACACACAAATGACATGCTCTGAGCTACAATTAAAAATCAAACGTGTTTACAAAACCTGTTCTACTGTGAACAATCAATATTTCTTGGCATGTTGAGGAGCCACAAGGCAAACCATGGCAATCACTCACACACACACACACACACACACACACACACACACACACACACACACACACACACACACACACACACCTATGCAATGTGCATTCAGAGGGGTTCAGAAGCCTACAGCCAGTCAGAGTGCCCGTGGTGAAACGATTCATTTTCCTTTCTCCTCGTTGGCTATTTTTCACTCTTGCTGGTGTAAAGTGTGTGACATGTTCTGCCCGGCAGATTAAATGATTAAATGTGTAAAGCAATGACTAGAATCTCAGCGGGACAAATTAGTGCTCACATCAAAGTGTAGATTAGACCAAGCAGAGTTCTTCTTTTGGTTCTCCTTCAGGACAGGAGCTTCGCCCCTGTAATGTTACAACACAATGTCAAGGTTTTTTTTATAAGTCTCTGCTTTTAACTGCAACCCTCTCAGTTCCCTGCGGAATGCCCCGAGCTGCATACGTGATCACAGTTCCAGACTCTGCAGTTGGGGCTATGTGCTGTTCAGAGCTGTTTGAACTGCTGACAGCATTTTACACAAGGACATGATCATAGTCAGGACCATACCGATGGGTTTGTGTGCCCATCGTCAAGATAATGACCCTGACATTCACTGAACTGGTGCACAAAGCACAGCTGAATTCTTTCCTTTATTTATGTTACTTCTGTATCTTGAAATGTTTATTTATATGAATAAACATATAAAAAAGTATGGCAAGCACATTTAGTATAAACAGATCATTCAGAAACTAACACAGAGCACAAAAACAGAGCACATGCTCATTTGAGCTAAGACCTTTTTTTCTCCCTAATTTAGTCATGGCTAATTCCTGCCCACCAGACAAATCTCTCCTATCAGATGACAGCTACCAACCAGAGAGGGCAAAGGTCCATATCTTTTCAAGGTCCGCATCTTTTCAAACTGCTGCTTGGACAACAGTAGGGGGTGGTGTAACGCATTCAGAGGAAAGTGCAATCCACCCACTTCTGTATGCACATGTTCACAGATGCCCATGAATGGCTATCATCACTCTAAATTGATGGGGAGACAGAGAGAGTTATGCCACCCTCCCTTTCTGAGAACACAGGCCAATTTTGCTCACTTGATCTCCCGGCCTTGGATGGTTGCTGCATCACCGGGATGATAGCACGAATGCTTTTCTGTTGTGCCACTCAGGAGCCTTAGATCCAACACTTTAAAGGAAATTCATGATTTCACAATCACTATGTTTACATGCACAAAATATTCTGGTTTCAAAATAACCCTTATTCGTAAAAAGACAATATTCCTACTAAGCTGTTACAAGCCTACATGGCTAATATTCTCATTTACATGTGGCCATGCACACTCTGGTTGTCTGATTTGTGACAAGAGGCCATGTCTCGCAAAATGCCATAAAAACCCTAACTGTGATGCATATTCCAAGTTGTCTGAATATGTATGTAAACATACTGAAGGAACAGACCAAAAAAAATGTAGCTACTATAAGCAAACAAAATGCTAATTAATAGACTATAAACTATGGCAAAACCAGGAAAAATTTGCCAGCTAGCAAATTATTATACATTTTATGAACTTAGTTAATATGGTTGCTAGCTTTTTTTTTTATATTTTGAACAATGTAGCTAGCTAATACTAGTATCTCTATAAACTCTAGCTAGCTTGAGTTAATGTAGTAAATTCAAGATGTAATGGTACACAGGTTACTATGGATGGACACCATCTTATCAATATTATTTGACTAAAATTGTTAGCTTTTAGCTGAAGTGATCGGGATATTCACGGATGGCCACTATAACAACCTGGACGTCAGCGACTAGTAAGCATGTGATGATTAAAACACAACATGTCTAATATGTAACAAGACGCCATATGCCATTTCCTCTTCATCCTCTCCATATTCCGGTTGTGTGATCGATTGCTCTGGTCTGACAAAATAGCACATCTCCTGCAGCAGGAGGAGAATCTCAGGTTATCATGATCTCAGATGAGTGATATGACATCACTTCCTGCCTGATTTATTAATAGTGTATGTGTGGATTCACACTGAGATTAACTGTAACTACACACTGATTATTATTCAGGAAAAGTTGTTTAATCTCTCTCTCTCTCTCTCTCTCTCTCTCTCTCTCTCTCTCTCTCTCTCACTCACACACACACACACCATCCTGAGGAACTGATCAGCTCAGATCACGGAGATTCTCATCTATTATTTGGTGTGTGTGTGTGTGTGTGACAGACATTATCATGAATGAAAATTGTGTGCCTGTGCATATTGAACTCATTTCACAGGCGCAGTGTGTGTTATGGGGAGTGTGTGTGTATGGAACGCATTTGTATTATAATGCTGTTCGCTTTCCGTTTACAAGCACAGCAGGGAACGCAAAACTGAATATTACATGATTTTTATTCCCAACATTTTTATCTGCTGATGATAAAGTCACTGCATGTGGGGAAAAAGCACATAAACACATAAGAGAGAGAGAGAGAGAGAGAGAGAGATAACAAGACATAGAGAGATACAAAATTAACACCTGACTTACAGTTTTTCGACATCTTCAGGACAGAGGCGTTTACATGGTCCAGTTTCTTTTTGTCTTAACAGAAGACAAAAAAAGGAGGGAAACATGTAAAAGTTGAACCTGGAAAAAACTGAAACAGTACCATCAATGGATTGTGTCAGGTACGCAAGGTAGGTGGATGTAAGTGCAGAAGCAGTATAATAACAGTGATGTTTATTTACAGTGAGCAAATACACACACACAGGCAAACAATCCAAAACAGCAGGCTAGATCAATAACATAAAACGAGCAAAGGGTCAGGTGAGGCGCAAACAGGATATCAGAGGCAAAGCGAGAACAAGAAACAGGCACAGGAATCAGAAAACCAGGAAATCAAGAACATGGGTGGAAAGGCTCAGTAATGCATACTGATGTAATACTTCATGATGATTATGCATCAGCACAGTCCTTAAATAGGTGCACACATAGCTCCTTAATTAAATTCAGATGTGCTTCATTAACAGCGCATGTGCTGGAGTCCACTTGACACACGCACAGCTTGAGGCGCGCCTTCAGGTGCACAGAACCCCCTTCCAAAAAGCTCCCACTGGGAGCAAAAGGCCATCATGCTTGGCCCCAGTGGGGGTTCAGGCTCAGGCCCAGGACAAGACTTGGATTATTGACTAGGAGTGGGCTTGAACTTGGGGCTTGACTTGGGCTCTGGGCCGGAATCATGTTCAGACTCTGGATTTGACTTGGGTCCTGGACTTGGCTCATATCCAGGACTGAAGGTGGACTCAAGCTCCGGTCTGGATTCAAGCTCTGGCGACGACTTGAGCTTTGGGCTGGACTCTGGGTCCAGCTCAGAAGATGACTCAGGCTTGGGCTCTGGCTTGGACTCAGGGCTGGGCTCGAGCTCTGGAGACAACTTGAGCTCTGGGCTGGACTCAAGCTCTGGAGATGACTTGAGCTCTGGGCTGGACTCTGGCTCCAGCTCAGGAGATGACTCAAACTGGAGTTCTGGAACTGGCTTGGACACAGGGCTAGAATTGTGATCGAGCTCTGAAGATGACTTGGGTTCTGGGGATGACTTAAGCTCTGGAGATGGCCTGAGCTCTGGACTGGACTCTGGTTTGAGTTCTGGAACTAGCTTGGGCTCAGGGCAGGAAGAGAGCTTTGACTCAGGCTCCAGGCTGTATTCAGGCTCAGTAGAGGACTCAAGCTCTGGAAATTACTTGGGCTGTGGACTTGACTTGGACTCAGGACTTGGCTTTAGTTTGAACTCCAGATGTAGCTTGGACTCGGGACTTGGCTGTAGTTCGAACTCTGGATGGGACTCGGACTTGGCTTGGACTCAGGACTTGGCTCTTGTGCAAATTCTGGACAGGATTCAGGCATGGACTTGAACTCTGTCAGTGCACTACTTCAGTCCTGTTTTGGACCTGATGGCGGGACAACAATGACGTCTTCATGACTGGGAGGTGGTGGGACGGCAACATCTTCATCTAACACAGGTTCTGGAACTGGCTTATGTTCTGGCACTGGCCTTGATTCTGGCATAGGCACTGGAGCTGATGCAGGTGCCGACCCTGATGCTCTAGCTGACCTGAGCACTGGCTCTGGAGTAGACACTGGCTCTGGCACAGATTCTGGAGTAGGCACTGAAGCTGACTGACACTGGTGCTGGTCCTGGAGCAGGCACTGGTGCTGACTAACTCTGACTGGTACTGGTGCTGGAGTAGACACTGGTGCTGACTCTGGTTCTGGCACTGGAGCAGGCGCTGGAACTGGCAATGGAATGGATGCTGGCACTGGCACAAGCATTGGCACTGGCACAGACCCTAGCATTGGAATAGACACTTGCGCTGGAACAGACATTGGCACAGGCTTTGACACTGGAATGGACGCTCACACAGGAACAGATGCTGGCGCAGGCTCTGTTGCTGACTCAGACTCTGACACTGGAGCTGGCACAGGAACAGACGCTGGCATTGGCACAGGAACAGATGCTGGCACTGGAGCAGGCTCTGGTTAAAGCATGGGTTTTGACACAGACTCTGGTTCAGGCATTGATTCAGGGTCTGGTTCTGGCTGAGAAATCAGCTCTGGAGAGACAGCCTCTAGGAGGGAGCTCTGGAGCAACAACCTCCTCCACTGCATCAGACACTGGAATAATTGCCCCCCCCAAAAAAAAATTCACAGGATTCCTCCTTTTCCAAAGATTCAAAAATGAACTTGAGCATGCCAAAAAAAAGTCTGTGAGCTTCCAAGGCATGGGTGCTCGACTCAGATCAGGTAACCCACCCATCTGAGTGCTTGTCCAGCAATAAACATTAGCTTATCCAGATGGGTTCTGGTGGCTTAGGCTCTTGGAGGTCCTCTTAGAAGAAGTTACACTGAAGACTGAATCCCCTAGGAGGATATATTCCATAGTAGGTTGCTGGGGGACTCCAGTCAGACTTCAGCCAGAAATACGAGGTGAGGGGCTGAGACAGAAAGACCCGGAAGCGGCGTGGAATGGCATACTGAAAAGCTTCTGCTACATCCATTATATGGTGAAGTATTCAGTCAGGTATGCGAGGTAGGCAGATGTAAATGCAGAAGCAGTATCATAATAACAGTGATGCTTATTTACAGTGAGCAAACACACAAACAGGTAAACAATCCAAAATGGCAGGCTAGATCAATAACATGAAACAAACAAAGGGTTGGGCGAGGAGCAAACAGGATATCAGAGGCAAAGCAAGAACAGGAATGAGAAACAAGCACAGGAATCAGGAACTCAAGCCCATGGGTAGAAAGGCTCGGTAATGCATACTGACATATCGTAATACTTCGCGATGATCATGCATCAGCACCGTCCTTAAATAGGTGCACACATAGCTCCTTAATCAAGTTCAGATGTGCCTCATTAACAGCACGTGTGCTGGAGTCTGCACGACGAGCGCACAGCCCAAGGCATGCCTTCAGGTGCATGAGCCACAGCGCGCAGGACTGACAGATCGATGCTGATGCTATCTTTCTGTTGCGTTTTTTTCTTCAAAACCAGACATCTCCATTGTAAAACCCCACTATATCTGTGATTTTGTTTCAGCAACCGGAAACTGCCATGTCCCAGTTTTCTATTTCAGCAAAATCAGCACTCTGAAGCTACTGATATCATGTACCATGGCTGCACCCATGATTTGTTGGTTCGTTCTTGGTTTGCTTGCTAAATTCTTACATATTTATGACATTTATTTCACCAAACAATACACGGAAAACGATGGCAAGTTCCCTCTCCAACAATCTACTGGTGCTCCACTAGTGAGCTATCGACAGTTACACTCACCGACCACTTTAATAGGAACTTGTTCTTGATTCAAATATTCCTGTTCTTGGCTGCAGGAGTGGAACCCAATGTGGTCTTCTGCTGTTGCATGATGAGATGCTTTTCTGTTCACCATGGTTGTAAAGAGTGATTATATGAGTTGCTATATCCTTCTTGGCACCTCAAACCAATTTGGCCATTTTCCTCTGACCTCTCTTATCAACAAGGCATTAGTTTCCACACACAGAACTGTCGCACACTCAATGTTTTTTTTTCTTTTTTTTGCACCATTCTGTGTAAACTCTAGTGACTGTTGTGTGTGAAAACCCCATGAGATCAGCAGTTTCTGAAGTACACAAACCAGTCCATCTGGCCCAAACCAACACCCATGCCACAGTAAAAGTCACAGAGATTTCAATTTTTCCCATTCTGATGTTTGATGTGAACATTAACTGAAGCGCTTGATTTGTATCTGCATGATTTGATGCATTGTGCTGCTGTCAAGGGATTGGCTGATTAGAGAACGGCATCAAACAGCAGGTGGATGGGTGTTCCTAATAAAGTGGCCGGTGAATGTATGTTTCACAGTGGAGCCAAACAAAGAGCCTTTTTCAATTAACAGAGAAAAGAATCAACCACTGTTAACAAAATGCGCTGTTCTTTTTTTATTTATTTTTTTTTAAATACATATATCATGGATATTCCTGCCAATCCCAAATTTAAGCAGGTTACAGTGAACGGTTCTCTTCCGGGGGCGGCTGTAGAAGTTAAAGTTGCAAAATTTACAGAGAAGCTCTGTCATTCTGCTTCTTTTTATGATCGGTGAAGGAATCTCACACACACACACACACACACACGATTCATACTCCAGCCAATTGTTTCTGTACTTCAGAAAACAAAAGAACTTCATAAGGAATCAATTTCACACTCATTAGCGTGAAGATTTCTGAGATTAGCTACTCATGCACACACACTCTGCAAAAAAAAATGAAAACTGAATTTGAGGAGAAAATTACTTAATACTAGTGAAATTATCTTTTTGCATGGACAGATATTTTTACTTGGTAAGACATCTTGGAATAAATTGGTTGCAATCTAGAACTAGGTTTAATAATCTCAGAATTGATGTCTTGTATTCTTCTAATAGGAAATGCTCAATCGTTTCTACTATATTCAAGATATTTTCACTTGCTAAGACATCATATTTTGCAGTGCACGCACACACACACACACAGACACACACACAAGGAGAGCCACTTTAGTAATCATTAAGAATGCACATGTGTGCATGTGCGTACACACACACATATACACATACACACACGCACACATGCACAACATGCCTTATAAATGAACAAATTTATGACAGAATATGTGTGTGTGTTGTACCTTATTCACCCCACAGCTGCTCATATTTAATTCACACACATAAATAATTGTACACACAGAAATGAAGATGTGTGATGAATAATTCTGTGTGTAATGTTCACAGAATGAAAATAAAACCTCACAAATAATCGGCGCAGACATTAAACATGACTCAGTTCCATTTAGGTTCTGTTCCTCAGAACATCACTACATGCTTCTCAACATGGACACATCACTCGTCCTCCTCTGCTCCAAGGGCCTTGCTACAGCTCCACTTGCCAGAAAATGTTGCTGGAGGAGATCTGACTGGGACGTTCTGAAAATAATGCTCCAGCATCTTCTGCTGTGATAATGCTCTGCTTCACGATTATTATTTGAACGTTCCTCAAGCAATGGTCCCAATTGGTAAGTGGAAAGTGGTCACATTCCTGTAACTGAAAATGTTTTCTTTCTGGAGTGGTGAGTATGGTGGCCGGCAAAGGGCAATGTGCTGAAAAATCAGAAAACACATGTGAATATGGACATGGTGGTGCAATTGTTCGCACTGTTGCTTCACAGCAAGATGGTTCTGGGTTCAAACCTCACGGCTGACTGGAGCCTTTCTGTGTAGAGTTTGCATGTTCTTCCTGTGCCTGCATAGATTTACTCTGGGTGCTTCAGTTTCCTCCCAGAGACATGCAGATTAGATCAACTGTCTTACACCATTCTCACTCACAGTGAAAAACTGTAAATTTTCTATTATAATGCTGTAATGGCGTCGTGTGTGAATGGGACTAAAACACCAAAGTCGAAATGTTAATCTTGTCAACCTGTCAACCTTGTAACATTTACAGAAATCTTTTGTCATGGTTTCAGTGGCAATCGGAACCGTCGGATTTACATGTTGTGATGGTGGTAATGGTGGTGACATTGCTCACGGTGATGTAAATGATGAAGTAATGATATTGAGACAGCACATCTAATCTAATCTAATCCTTGATGTAAAGCAAATGGAAACAAACTCAGAACAACAAGCAAAGAAAACATTGGTAGATACAGTGGGCATGCCATATCTGCAGTGTATATGTTCCAAAATCTAACTTGGACATCTGAAACCACAAATAGGAGCAAACCATATGATAAAGTTTAATTTCGAAACTACACACAATTACATCAACATCAGAAATTAATAATAATAAAACAGTTCTAACAATTTACTGGAATACAAATAATGTGAATGTGCTCTCTCTCTCTCTCTCTCTCCAATGAACATTCTTCTGACATTTCTACTTAGTATTTTTTATCATGTTTGAGGGATGGAGACAGATACAACACAGGATACTCAAAGCAAAAAAAAAAACAATGCGTGAAAACATGACAGTAGAAGTGAGGAACACAGCGAGCATCAGCATGGAAAATAAAAACAAATACAAGCTAAATTAACAGAAGCTGGGATTTAATAAGGCGAGTAATAAGTGAAAAAAGTGAAAACAGCTTTGCATGGTTAATGTTGTTGATAAAAAATGAGCAGCATGGCGCACTGCATTCTGGGTGTGTACTTCGAGGGGCCATGTTTATATGAGCAAGGCAGCAGATACAGCAATACCACTGTAGAAGCAAAAATGATATAAATGGGCCTTTGCTTGAACAAAACAAATGCTCAGAAACAGGAAGACAACTCTCTCAACAGAGACAGCTCAACTCATGCCATGTTGTGAACTAGCTAATGAATTATGCATTATATCCTGTCTCACATGGTTGTTGCATTGTAGCATTCCATTAAATACAGTCAGGTGGGAATACATGATATCTGTGACTTTTCTGTTATGGAAGACTGAGTGGGAATAATTTTTTTTTATGTATTCAGTGTTGTTTTTCCCTCATACCATAACATATTTGGTACAGTATGTGAAAGAGGCATTGGATTGACATAAAAATACAGAAAACACATGCAAATATAGAAAATTCTGATTTTGGATGTGTTTTCTGCATTTGCAGCACACTGGCCCCTGTCAGCCACTGTAGGTGAGGGTACACTGTTTGTTTAGGCTTCTTTGAATACTTAAGGGTTCTCAGGGGTTCTTGAGTAATTAAGTTTTCTTAACTCTTTTAAATGGCTTCTTAAATAGTTCTTTAATGGCTCTTTATACATCCAACTGCTCTTGGAACTAAAATATCATCAAGGGTTCTTTAGGTCGTTAAACGTTCCTGGCTCTTGGATAGCTAAACTTCCTTCTGGAAAATGGTTCCACATGGGTTCTTTGGGCAGCAAAAGGTTAGTGACTGATTTTTAGGCAGCCCATTTGTTGGATAATCCTTTCACCAATTTTGCTGTAATACTGAGAGTGGAACTGACATTCTACATTTGTTTTGGTGTAGAATTAATGCACTGCATGCAAATGAATGTGATGTCTGCACAGCTCGAGTGTAAAGCAGCAACTAATTAAATAAGTGTACCAGTCTCAGCTCATTAACCTGAGTTCTGAAGCTTCACTATGTCTTATACTTTTTGCTTTCAATTCTGAATATTGACTTTTCTTACAGAAATGGTTATACTGGGGTTCTTGGGCTTTTGGTTCTCTGGAGTTCTTTGACTAGTTAAGAGCTCTTCAGTATTAGAGAAAAATGGTCGACAACAGTTTTATGCAGTTATTTGTTCTTTGCAGTAAGGAAAAAAGGTTCTTCAAGGGGAACGTTAAGTGTTCTTTGCTATTATAGAATAAATTCAGGTTTCACAGAATATATTTGGATAGCAAAGGTTCCTCCATTCTTGGGGGAGCAAAAACAAACAAACAAACAAACAAAAAACAAACAAACAAACAAACAAACAGACAGACAGACAGACAGACAGACAGACAGACAACCTGTTCCATAGTTAAGGGTTCTTGGTATTAAAGAAAACTACTTTGGTTAGTTAAGAGTTCATTAAAATAGGCTCTTCCAGAGTTCTTTGTGTAGTTCAGGGTTCTAGGCACCTTGATTCTACAATGGTTGTTGGAATTTATTGGTTAAGGGTAATTGCCTTTATAGGAAAGAAGGATTCCTCAGGAAATTTTTAATCATTATTGGTTCTTGCTTCTAAGAAAAAAGGGCTTCACGTACGTTCCTTAGACAGCTAAAGTTCCTTTCCTCTTAAACATGGACTCTTGGTTTTTGCCTCTCATCAAAAAGTGTTTGTTACACATGGGTTCTTGAATTCTTTGGACAGCTAAGGCTCCATCCTTTTTTATAAAAACATTTCCACATGGGTTCTTAGAACAGTTTTGGCAGGTTCAAAAGGGACAAAATAACAAGAGGAACACTTTTGGCAGGCTCTTTCACTGTTAGAAAACAAAATACAGTTCAATACAGATTCTTTGAGCAGTTAAGGGTCCTTGGCTCCAAGGAAGGTTCTTCAAAGGTACTTTGATTTGTTATGGGTTCTTCAATATTCACAATTCATTATTCTTGGCTCCAGGAAAGAAGGCTCTTCTAAGGTTCCTTCACTCTTAGAAAAAACAGTTCTTACAAATTCTTCACCATTAGAGAAAAATGGTTGTACCAGGGTTTTTATGCAGAGTTAAGCATTCTATATGGGTTCTAAATGGAAGTCTATAGATAGTTAAGGATCCTTTACTATTTGTGAAAGTGATTTTTGGGATAGTTAAGGATTATGGGCTCAAAGGACAAATGGTTTCCATGAGAGGTCTTTGGAAAGTGAAGGTTCTTTGCTCTTAATAATGGGTCCACATAGAGGTCTTTTAACAGTTAAAGGTTCTTGGCTCTGATAGAAATGGACTCCTTGAGTTTGTTGGCAAGTTAGAGGTTTTGGCATTTAAACAAAGGGGTGTCTTTGGATGGTTAAGACGTCTCTGCTTCTTAACAGAGATCTCTGAAAAGGAAAAACCCTCTGGTGAAGAGTTCTACATTCAGCCGGTACGATGAATCCCTTGTGTTCTGTGTTCATTGAACACTTCAGCACTTAGAACTGACACTATATGTGTTTATTCAAGTGAAATTGGTAATTTTTTTGGAAAAGTGCCAAATGTCAATGGTATGCAGAGAATAATATACAGTGAGAAAGATGTTGATTTACTCTGTGTATGATATATAGAAAGGCCTGAGAGAGAGAGAGAGAGAGAGAGAGAGAGAGAGAGAGAGAGAGATTATTCATGGTGTCAAATGTTAAACCTGCAGCTGAATAACATATTGCTCATTAAGTGTGAATGAGACCCGTAGGTGCCTTTATACCGAAGTATGTGTTAATGTCACAATGTAGACATGCCGGATGTTCTACACAGTTAAACATGGAACACATTTGTGTGTATGTGTGTTAAAGTGTGTTCCTACACTCTCAACAGAATAATCAACAACAGGATTGTCAAGCGGCATTACTATTACCACCCCAAAGTTTATTATTTCTGTATAACAGCATGTCCCAAAGTGCTTTATTCCTCTTCAACAACAACAATTTGCCATCAACTACTTTTTTTTAATTAGTTACTGAAGAAAACATCATATGTTTTATCCTGTTATATGTTCTGGATGGTTTGTGAAACAAGTCAGTTCCTGTTATTACTAACATGTTACAGCATGTTACAACATGTAAACTGCAAAGCATAAACTCCTCTGTCATGAAGAGTCACCTTTACCTACTGTAAAACACAAACACTGGATACTGGTTCCATAAACATTAGCTTCAGGAAATTACGTTGTTGTTGAATTTTGAATTATGATTGGTCAGAAGGTATTGACTGAACAGCAGCTTTGTTAGCAGTGCAGTTGCAAATCACAGGTTTATATACATGTGGCAGCGGGGGCGTGGCCGAGCATCGGTTTGTGAATGGAGGGCGGAGTCAGGGAAGGTGAGTGGTCAAATTGCTACACCTGTTGTCAATTAATGTGTGTTGGTGTGTCTCTTGCAGTGACAGCGCTCCATAAAAGGAGTAAGAGAGCAGATGGGATGGGAGATTAGGACCAGAGCACGACGGTGTGTATGTCTGAGTGTCTGTGTGACTGTGTGTGTCTCAAGTGAGAAAGTATTGTACTGAAAAGCCAAATAAAAACAAATTTGAACACTAACATCAGCCTGCCATACTTCTGTGCTCCACCCACATCCGGGCAGCTTCTACAGTGGTGCCAAAACCCAGGAGTGCAGAAGGGAACCCCCCATGGAGTCATCGCGCGACTTCTGGAAGGAACGGCGGAGTGGGTCCAGTGTCATCGTCCAGCATCGCTGGATCAAGCCATCGAGCTGGTAGAGGACCACATGGCGGCAGTTCTGATGGCAGGAAGACATGCTTCTCTTTCCTGACATGACATGAGACTCTTTCCTCTCTCCCTCTCCCTTTGCTTCCTGTCCTCGCCCCGTTCCCCTACCATGGAGGCGGGGGCCGGCTCCCACCCAGCTGGCCCGATGCTCTTGTGGTGTCCTCTCATTTTCCCCTCAAGAGCCCGATGCTCTTGTGGTGTCCTCTCATTTCCCCCCCAGGTGAGTGATGTCCGTAACACCAGTACAGAGGGAGAGCCTGGGCTGGTGTGCTGGCGCTGTGGGGAGCCGGGACATCTCCAAAATCAGTACTCCGTGATGGAGGTGGGCACAGTGGTCCAGGTCCCTGATGTGCCAGAAACCGCCCTCGATCGGGCCAGAGTGTATCATATACTGATAAGTGTCCAAGGGGATATGTATCAGGCCTTGGTGGATTACGGCTGTAACCAGACCTCAATCCACCAAAGCCTGGTGCAAGGTGAGGCACTGGGGAGAGCACAAGTGGTGAAGGTGTTGTGTGTGCACAGGGATGTTCACAATTACCCTCTAGTGTCCGTCCATATTCTATTCTGGGGCCAAATGCATAGAATTAAGGCAGTGGTTAATCCTCGTCTCACCCACTCGCTAATTTTGGGGACTGATTGGCCAGGGTTTAAAGAATTGATGGAACACATAATGAGAGGTGGGTCCAGAATAAATACGTCATGGGAAGATCCCGGTGTGGCATTGACTGGGGAAGCTGTCACAGAGCCATCTACTTCAGCACTGTGTCAGGGTGATATGAGGAGTGAGGAGCAACTCACCCCCTCCTCCCTCTCTTGGGGATTCCCTTGAGGATTTCCAATTAGAGCAGTTGCGAGACAAGACTCTGCAGCATGCGTTTGACCAAGTGAGAGTAATCGATGGTCAAACTCTCCAGTCAAGCGCGACACCAGTCTTCCCATATTTTGCTATTATCAAGACTAGATTATACCAAGTGATGCAGGACACTTAAACCAGTGAACAAATAACCCAGTTGTTGATCCCACAGAGCTGGAGGGAACTTGTATTCCATGCGGCTCACTTTAATCCCATGGCTAGACACTTAGGGCAGGATAAAACACTAGCCTGAATAATGGCCCAGTTCTATTGGCCAGGGATTCGTGGGGATGTCTGTCGGTGGTGTGTGGTGTGCTGCGAATGCCAATTAGTAAATCCAGTGGCCACGCTAAAAGCGCCTTTGCGCCGTCTCCCTCTAATCGAGACCCCTTTTGAGAGAATTGGTATGGATCTTGTTGGGCCATTAGATTGGTCAGCATGGGGATATCACTTTATTTTAGATCTGGTGGACTATGCAACGCAATATCCAGAAATGGTGCCTCTCCACAATATTTCTGCATGCAGTATTGCGGAAGCACTCTTCCGTATTATCTCCCGGGTCAGGATTCCGAAAGAAATCCTGACAGACCAAGGCACTATATTTATGTCACGCACACTGTGCAAACTGTATGGGTTATTGGGGATTAAGTCTCTCTGCACCAGTGTCTATCACCCACAAAGGGATGGCTTAGTGGAGCGTTTTAATCAA
>JAODVO010000010.1:4408176-4418651 GCA_025400055.1 Notarius lentiginosus
CCTCTCTGTCTCTTTTTCTTTCTTTCCTCCATTTCCTACTGCCTCTCTGAGCTTCTTTCTTTCTGTCCTACTGCCTCCCTGAGTCTCTTTCTTTCTTTCTTTCTTTCTTTCTTTCTTTCTTTCTTTCTTTCTTTCCCTACTCTCTCTGTCAGTTTCTTTCTTTCTTTCTTTCTTTCTTTCGTTTTACAGTGTGATGAAGTATTCAGCAGTGAAGGTGATGGTGGTCTGTGGTCTTGTGTCAGTGGTGTGTGTGTGTGTGTGTGTGTGTGTGTGCGTGTGTGTATGAGAGCGCACGCGCATGTATGTACAGGGGTCTGTGTACCTGAATGAGCTAAAGTGAGTGTGTGTAGTTGAGTTTCATGCTGTGTGAATGGTTGTGAATAGGAGGTGTGTGTGTCTGCAATTATGGCTGCATATGTTTAGTCTAAATGAGCCTTTACTGCTGGAATGTGTGTGTCTAATTACATGTTTCCAGCTTGTGTGTGTATACGACAACACGTGCCTCTGACCGTGTATGTGTGTGGTAGATGCAGTGCGCGCTCAGTGACTTTGCAGCTGACTGCACAGCTTCAGGCTGTGTGTGTGTGCTTCGTTCAGGCGGAAGGGTCACATGAACACAAAATTGAGATCACGCATAGCAAAGTGGGGCATGTAGGGTGAAAATGTCCCTTTCTTTCTTTCTTTCTTTCTTTCTTTCTTTCTTTCAGTTTTATTTTTATTTCATTGTGATGTATTTTTTCTTCCCTACTTATTTCCTTCCCCTTCCTTCATTCCTTATTTTTTTCCTGCTTTTTAACTTTATCTCTAACTTTCTTTGTCACTTCTCTTGTTTTGTTTTTTTTCTGTTCCATCTGTCATTTTTCTTTCTATTGTTATTCTATTTTCTATCTTACTCCTGCTTTTTCTGCTTTTGTCTCCATTTCTTTTTGTCTCTCTGTTGCATTTTTTGTTTTCTTTATCTTTTTTGTTTGCTCTCTCTCTCTCTCTCTCTCTCTCTCTTTCTTGGGCAGCACGGTGGTGTAGTGGTTAGCACTGTCGCCTCACAGCAAGAAGGTTCTGGGTTCAAACCCAGTGGCCAACGGGGGGGCCTTTCTGTATGGAGTTTGCATGTTCTCCCTGTTTCCTCCGGGTGCTCCAGTTTCCCCCACAGTCCAAAGACATGCAGTTAGGTTCACATGGGGCGGCCCTGGGTTGAAGTGCCCTTGAGCAAGGTACCTAACCCCTGACTGCTCCCCGGGCGCTGTAGTATGGCTGCCCACTGCTCTCGGTATGTGTGTGTGCTCACTTGTGTGCGTGTGTTTGTGCGTGCGTGTGTTCACTGCTTCAGCTGGGTTAAATGCAGAGGATGAACTCTGTGCTTGAGAGTGCATGTGACAAATAAAGGCTTCTTTCTTTCTTACCCCCATTTCCTTTTATTTATCCATTTCCTTTTGCCTTTCTTTCTCTGCCTCTCTGTCAGGTTTTTCTTTATTCCATCTTTATTTCTGTTTACATTTTCCCCTTTCCTCTCTATCTTTATTCATTTAAAGTGAGTTTACTCACTTTATTCATTTCCATTTCTTTTCTTCTCTCACTTGCATTTTCTTTCCCCCCTCTTCTTTTTTTTTGCATTTAGTTCATTCTAGTTTCTTACTTATAGGTAGACAGATTTAATTTATTGATCCCAAGGTGGGCAATTGTTTAAATGTTATTGTGTGTGTGTGTGTGTGTGTGTGTGTGTTTAGAATGTCTGTCTGTTTCTGGCTATGCGTTAATGATTTTTATAACACAACAAACACAGGTTCCTGAGAAGCTACTGACACCCTCCCCTGCTGTGACACACACACACACACACACACACACACACACACACACACACACACACACACACACACACACACACAGCAGTTTTAGTAAGCCTGCTGAGCAGAGCAAATTTCCTTTCCTATAAATCACACAGCTCATTTCCAGTGCAGAACAGGGCCACTATTTTAGCGAACTTGCTCACACATTCGCTAATCCACAGAGAACAGGGTTGCCAGTTTAGCCTGTTTGTAATCTTTCTGCTCTAAAATGTTTCTCTTATTGTTTTTCTTTTCCCCCCCTCCAGCTACATCAAACAGCACGTTCGAAGGCTTGGACAACCTGGAGGGCGGCGTGTGCAAAACCAAATCCATGAAGCTGGTGCTACGAGTGGGACAGAGTGAGTGTCACATGTCATGTCTTAAACCCGTCTTCTCCAGTTAAATGCTTTAATGAAATTAAATTAAAGAAAAGGTGAGAGAGAGAGAGAGAGAGAGAGAGAGAGAGGAAAAACTAAAAAGAAAAAATGGAGATAGAGAAAGGAGGATGAGACAGAAAGACAACATAGAGAAAAGAGTGTGAGACAAAAACTAAAAAAAAAAACTAAAAGGGGGGAAAGGAGTAAGAAAGAATGTGAGTGAGACTGAAAAAGTGAAATAGAGGAAAGAGAGAAAGACAGCATGGAGAAATGGAAAAGGGACAGGAGACAGAATAAGAAGGAATGAAGAAAGAGAGCTGGTATATAAGGAAAGAAATGGAGAGAAGAAGAAATAAAGATAGAAAAAGTGAGAGAAAGAACAGCGTCATAAGGAAAGAAGTGGATGAGACAGAGAAATGTGAGAGAGAGAATGAGAAAGGGAGATGAATGAAGAAAGGAAGGAAAGAGTGAGAGAGAAGCACAAAAGACAGAAAAGTGAAAAGGCAGAGAGACAAGTGGAGCTTTTTTATCCAACATGCCCCATTTTGCTGCAGGCCATTTGGCTTTTTTGTGTACAGGCCACACACACACTCACACACACACACACACTCACACAGACACACACACACACTCACACAGACACACACACACACACACACACACACACAGTAATACAGTGCAGTTATGAAGTGGTGCGTCACTGTAACACGTGAACAATAGCTCATATTATTTCACAGTTCATCAATGATCATCACTTCTGTCGCCTGTTCTGTATGTGTGTGTGTGTGTGTGTGTGTTAGCCACCTCTCAGCATGTAATTGAAATGTCATGTGCAGTCGCCTCCTGTAGCTGAGCCGGCTGTCCTCTTCCTCCTCTTTTAAGCCAATTCATTACATCTCTCCCCCTCGTCCTGGAACCTTCAGCTCCATCGCTTCCAACCTCAGAGCTGCAATCAAGAAATACACAACATACCGACACCTTTTATCCAATTAATGTTATGTCTGATGTTCTTACTTATGTTATAGCACCTATAAACAGTAGTTTTCTCAGCTGCTTTTTTTTTTTTGTCTTGTAATTATTGAGACAGTTTGTCATGTTCATCCTTTACGATCTGTGTGTGTTTATTTCAGGTCCTAGTGATGCAGTCTCAGCAAAAGAGCTTCCCAAACACTCTGACAACGACCCCCAGAGCACCTCCAGCAAAGTCAACGATGTGCTCAGCAAAGTCGGTACGTAGTGTGTGTTTTTTCAGTGATGACAGAGATTAAATCCCGGCATCCCAATGGACTTTTGTTTCCACCGTAAACTTACATGAAGACATTTGTTCAATATTAACGTATGGCGGGGTATTTTTTCAGTAATCATATTCATTAGTGAGGAGTGAGATGATTCTCAAGCTTCTTTATTGAGACAGAAAGAAAGAAACAAGCCAAAAAGAGAGAGTGAGCCTAACACCCCCCCCCAAACAAACAGAGGCAGAGAAAGGACGGTGAGACATAAAACAAAGACAGGTGAAGAAAGAGAGATGGTGAGACAAGTAAAGAAACAGCAAAGCTGGAGGACACATGGAGAAAGGACAGGAAGAGGAAGACAAAAAGAAGTGCAAGATAAAAAAGGGAGAAAGACTCCCATGCCTCTGATTGGCTAGTATTTCCATGATTGACAGGAAAGAGTGCATGCCATCCCTCCCACCCATAGAGCAAGGATCTAGTCCACGGATAGCTAAGGCATTTTCAGGATTTGAACTCATGATCTCCGCTAGTGCATTAGTGCGAACGCTTTTCTGTTGTGTTCCATCGAGAGCCCTGGGTGTACCACTTTAACTACAAAACTGGAGCCAAAAAAACATAAACAGCACACAAAGATCGAAGGCCTAGTAATCCAAGCTGTGCTGTTATGCTGTAACAATTGATAGAGTAACAAAATCTTTCTACCACAAAAAAAACCCCATAATTCATGGCCTTGTCTATGGTTAATCCTAAAGATTAGATTATTTTATTTTTGAACATAGCTATACAATGACAAACTAAAAACTTGGGTTTTTTTTTCAACAGAGGAAGATGGAAAAAGTGGTGAGTCAGTGGGTGTGTCCGCCTCCGAGGTAGCCCTGTTCACCGGCGTAGCCTTGGGAGCCTTTGTCTTGGTGGTTCTCATCATTGTGGTGCTGGTGGTGTTTGCACGCCGGCGCCGGCGCAAGCACTCGGCTCAATGTTCGGCCCCGCTGGCGCTGCACCCCATCACCAAACGCAGCAACAACAACAATGGCTCGGAGCGCAGCGATATCATCTTCCCGCTGCGAGCCTCCGACAGCTACTACTGCCCCCATTATGAGAAGGTGAGCGGGGATTACGGCCACCCGGTCTACATCGTCCAGGAAATGGAGCCCCAGAACCCGGCCAACGTTTACTACAAAGTCTGAACTAATCAGAACCTTTGAACCTTGTCCAAGACTGAAAAGAAGGTCTCAATTGAGAGCTTGATTGCTCAGAATAAATGAATCAGAGATAAATGACTCTTGGAACGACGCCGTCAACCGTCCAGGAGCCCCAAAAGCCCCGGAACGGTCCGAATCACCATCTGGGTTGGGGAATTACTGCTTCTAAAAAATGGACGCCGTGTGATTTGTATCAGTCAGAGACCAAAAGCTTTGAGGTTGAAAGTGTCGACTGAGAGCTTGGGCTCAAGTTTCAGCCTGGCTGTAGAAAAGAAACATGCTCCTGGCTCACGTCAGTGAATCAGAGACGAATGACTCTTGGAACAGAGCGAGGACTTTCTCTCCACTCTCTAGTCAGCGCTTTAATTCATTATGGCAGACTGAGGTGCTACAGTATCGATTCATGACGGCGTTTCGCTCAGGGGAAGAAAACGGAGCCAAACCCACATAGACCTATACGTTTAAAAAAAAAAAATCCACAGATTTACATTCTGAAAAGAAAAAAAAAACTAGAGCCAGGGCAAAAACTGCAAAGCCACATGATCATTACCCACTTGTGGGCGGTTTACGTTTTCCTTCTCCAAACCTCTTCTCAGGGCAGAACGAATTATGATTGGTTATCTGCAACAACCAATTAAACGGAGATGAGGAGACGAGACGAAACTGAGATGGGTTTTTTGTTTTGTTTGCTTCTTTTTCTTTCAGCCACAATCTAGCTGCACTCTTAGCTATGCTAATTCTCCAGAAAGTTAAACAACATGTGGACCTGAGGTTTTTACTCATAGACCTTTTCCAGATAAAAGAGTTGGGTCTTTTTAGAAAGGAAATCTTCCCAAGGAACAAATGGAAGAACTCTCTAGATTGCTAGATACCTTTTGTTTCTAAGAGTGTACTTAACTGTACATTATTATTGTAATTTTTCATCCTGAAGGCAGTGATACTTCTCACCTCGAAACGTCTTCTGATATTTGGCTTCATACCGTAACAAAATACGTTACGCAAGTTGAGCAAACCACAAATCAAAGTTTATAGAAAGTAAACCTGCAAAGAACCTGAAAGGATTCCACCAGAAGATCAAACCAAAGGTTGCTAGGTGTAATGTAGCAAAAAATATATCTCAGACAATAATTTGTTTTTACATTGCAAAAATGTTGTGCTTCTTGTAAAAAAAAAAAAGCTGTGAAAGGGGAAAAACAAAAATTAATTAAAACCAACGTTATGTTTGACCTCCCCTCCCCAACACAATTTTTGTATGAAAACACTTGTTTAATTTGGAAATACTCTACATTAAACGATTTGACCAAACAATGATTCTAATGTTTTAGAAAGGAAAACCTTGTAGAAAGTCCAAAGGAAAAAAAGAAATAACTTTTTCGGAAGCTAGATGTAACCTTTTTTAAGATAACTAAAAATCAGAACTTCTTTTTAACCTTGTAATTATGACAGAAATTTGATGTTTTACATAATTTTTTATTGAAATACAATGATATTTGTTCTAAATAACAAATTACTGTGTCATGTTTTGTTTTTGTTTACCTCCCCTCCCCTGATACTTAGCAGTATTGAAAACGCGAAGCTTGTTTGGTTCAGAACTATGTCATTTTGCAGAAGTTGACCAAACAACAAGAACAATAACATGTTGCCTTTCTGTAATTTTGCATTTTACAAAGAATTTTTATTGCGAAACTGTATCAGTGCTAATAATCAGAATCATGCTTATACTTTACCTTTTTTGGAGAACTCGCCTTGTTTTTCTGCCCTGAGATGAGATTTATCTCAAATTAACCTCCCTCAGGCCATCATCAAAGTTTTTAAACAAACTAGAACCTTAAAATCAAGTTCTGTAACAGACAGTATTATATTTGACAGTTAGAGAAGCAGAAGGTTATGGGAGCAGATCTGTTGGCGTGTATACCGACAACGATGCTTGAATGTTCAGGAAAAACGAGACCCTTTTCAGTCTCGGTGAATTTGCATCATGAGCCAGTTTGGTTGTCTGGTAAAGCAGCGTTTGCTGAAGATTGAGTCATAAATTTGGACACCGGCAGAAGCATGTTGATGGTAAGGCTGCAGGAGAAATGTTTTCTGCATCCCATAACGCATATCAGGTTCCTGCTGGTTCTCCTCCATATGCTGTTTCTGCATCACGGTGTCTGACACATTTAGCACGATCCTCAGACTGCATGTGGTTCTGGATCTAGCTGCCTCTGGCATCTTGTCAAGTTCTTAATCAGCGCATAAAAGACATCGTCATATCCTCAGAAATGTAAATACTACCTAAAGCCTTTTTTTGTAATAATTTATGTTTTAAGTTATGTTTTGTATAGATCCATAAGGAGGGTCATTTCTTATTTCCTTCCCAGACCTGTGCGTTGATGTCACTGATTTATGAAACTCCAGAATTGTTCATGGACCAATGTTGTTTCGTTGCTCATGCACTGAAAGAATGTTCCATTGCAGCTGAATGAATTATGATTGCTTGATTGAATGCATTCAAGATGGTGCTGCTTACAAAGGAGCTTTTTTTAAAAATAAAAAATAAAAAAATTAATAAAGCTGGTGGCACGGTGGTTTGGGGAAACAAAAAAGTCATGCATTTTTGTGTGTTATTGTTTTTAAATACAAACTATATTTTTGCTACACATTTATATTGTCACTAAATCTATTAATTTCATCCTCCAATCGTTAATACTCTTAACACTAATTCCTGGATTGCATTTGTTTACGATAATGCTTCTTGGTAATAATTCATGCTAGTTTTCTGGGTTAGCATCTTTATGAAAATGCTAGATTTTCAGTTATTGGTCTCAGTTTATCTATTTATGACAGTGACTATTCACAAGACATTCCATTTAATTTGAGTCCAGTGATGCTAATTCCTCTGTTAAACTATTAAAGTTCTAGTTCATGAATTGGCATGTTTATAATTATGCTAGTTTCTTTATTTGTCTATTAAAATGATAGTTTATGAATGAATTAGCATGCTTACAATGATGCTAGTTCATGAGTTACTGTGCTTACTATAATGCAAGTATATACAGTAGATTCACTTGGTTACTGCAATGTTATTTCTTGGTTATAATGCTAGTTTTTTGGTTAGTCAGTTTCTCATGTATATCTGTTATTTCTTTGGTTTATTATCGTGATAGTTGTTTTTCTATAATGCTAGTTTGTATGTTTGCTTTTTAACCATTTAATGTAATGCTAGTTCATGTGTTTATTATTACTATACTATAGTTTGTGTTTTGGTGTGTCTAATTCTAGCTTAGGTATTAGCCTGTTTACTATATTGGGATGGCTGTTTAATATAAAACTAGGTGGTTTACGATCATGCTATTTCAGGGAAATATGTGCTTGCTGTAATGCTATATATTACAGCATTCATGTTAGTCTGCATTCATGTCTCCTATAACATTAGCTCCAGGGTTAAGCTATTTTCTATAATGCTAGTTTATTGATTACTCTGTTGGTTCGAGTTCTTTTTCAGAATACTTTCGTTAGCTTTTCCTGAACAAGTGGCGACAGTTTCAACTAGAAGGGCACTCGGTAGAGTAGAGTGCATACCTCCACCAAGCCACATATTAACATCAAAATCAAATCACTTGAACCTAGGATAATACTAAAGCTGTCCACCAAATTTCATCCAAATCCATTCATTACTTTTTGAGTTACGATGGGAAAAGACAAAAAAAAAAATCTGGATCCACACACATATCCAAATTGGCATCAAAATCTAATCAGTTGTTCCTTGACCCATAGCTCACCTTTCCTCCAAATTTCATCAAAATCCGTTCACTACTTTTTGAGTTACATTGGAAACAAACAAATAAATGGAGGTGAAAACATAACCTCCTCCAACAAAACTGGCAGAGGTAAAAATAGATTGCGCCATTTGGTCTACAGAAGGTGATACTGAGACACATGATGAGACGTCTCACTCGTGCACCAACATGTCGAAGGTGTTACAAACAAAGCCATCACACCTCTTGACCTCAAACACGTTTCACTGTTCTTGCTGTTGTCACACTCTCACAAGCGCCAAAACTTCACAGGCAAATTGTCCACATGCCCAAACATTTTCCAACAGTCTCTCAAGTTAATATAGTCATCTAGAGCTAGTTTTAGGAGTTAGATTTAGGTTTAATGTTCATGTTAAGGAAAGAAATAATAATAAGTTTCAGGTTGAGGTTGACAATGAGGCAAAAAAAAAAATCATAAGCCATTACGTGTGACTGCATGGATGGATACAAAGATGTGTTTGCAAAAAGAATGGGACAAAGTGCCAAAATCTAAAACAGTCACAGGGTGTGGTTTATTTTGGTGAAGAGCATTCACTGATGTTTGGGATATGGGTTATTATTTAAGGATACTGTCCTATTGTTTATAGTCATCCATCTCCATGTTGATGTCTGGAAGTGCCTCAAATGGGTGCCAGCAACAGTAGCTTTCAAAAGAAAAAAATTCAACAAGAAAAAAGGAAATTTAAATGCCCTGTCTATGACTAATAATGAAATCAGGACTGGAGCGATATATCGTCATGTCATGGGAAAAGGGAGTTTATATGCACAGACAAGAATGTCGTGACAATATCAGGCTTTCAATGATTTCTTTGAACTTTTTTCCCCCTGTGGCAGAATAATTGTACAACATGCATCTTGAAGAGAAGAAAGAAAAAAAACAAGACTTTTGTGCACAAGTTTCAATTTATTTTTGGGTTTTCAGAAATCAACACAGGGTCAAAATTATAGATACAGGATCAAAAATATACATACACAGTACAGTGGGAAAGTTAAAGGAGTTCAGGAAAGATCAGAGAAAGAGGATCACAGATTTACACAACACAAGAATGTCTCTTGGAGCCATTTCTAAACAACTGCAAATTTGAAGATCATCAGTTCAAACAATTGTATGTAAGTACAGGTTATTGGGAGGTGGAGCCACTTTGCCAAGCTACTTTGCTGGAAGAAGACCCAAACTATCACCCTCAGCTGAGAGGAAATTGGTTCAGATGGTCAGGAACCACCCAGGAAGCATTAAGGCACAGGCGTGCCATGAACTAGAAGTCGCTGGAACACTGTCAAGTGAGTTTTACCTTGCCATGGGCTGAGAGGCTGCCATCCAAGAAAGACGCCCTGCTCCAAAAGCTTAAATGAAGTTTGAAGCTGACAACATGGACAAACAACAAGCCTTCTGGAGGAAATTTTTATTGTCAAATGAGACAAAGATTGAGTTATTTCGCCACAATGACCAAAGGTACAGCGGAACACTGTACCTACTGTAAAGCGTGGTGGTGGTAGCGTCATGCTCTGGGGCTGTTTCGCTGCCAGTGGAACTGGTGCATTGCACAAAGTGGATGAAATAATGATGAAGAACCTCAGAATTCTTCATTATAACCTCAAACCATGAGAAATTTGGACACAATTGGGTGTTCCAACAGGATGATGACCCCAAACACAACAAGAGCTGACTGTGGAGGATAAAGAAGGCTAATATTAAGCTTAAATCCTTAACAGTATCAAAAATATGTGGACTGTGATTAAAAGTCGGGTCGGTGCTAGGAAATATCAAGGTCAAGGTGAAACTTAGTAAGGGACATTTAACCTGTATGTAAATTTTTGACCCTGTGTTGATTTTAGAGAACCCAAAATAAATTAAAATAAATTGTGCACCAAATTGTGCATGCCAAATCAAATATGCAGAACAGATCCGCTGTAGTGACCTTGAACACACGAGAGCAGCTGAAAGAATGGGCGGCACGGTGGTGTAGTGGTTAGCACGGTCGCCTCACAGCAAGAAGGTTCTGGGTTCGAGCCCAGCGGCTGGCGAGGGCCTTTCTGTGTG
>JAODVO010000010.1:4972459-4982486 GCA_025400055.1 Notarius lentiginosus
AGCCTTTCGGATGAGAGGTGAAACGTCTTCAAGAATCTTCAAGCAAGTCCAGTTGCTCTTTTCTACCACCTACAGACATTATTCATGTTACTGTATTTAGTTGTCTAGCACACATTAATACAAAACTTTCTCTTGAACTGAAGTTCTGAAGCGCGTGACCTCACAAGCTGAAGAAAGGGGTGATTATAAAGTAAAATGTGGATATAAAACCACGTTATATTCCTGTGTCACAATATCATGTGATGTTGGATACTGACAAATTTAATCAAATTATCAAACTATGATGTCAACTTCAAAAAAAAAAGTGGAAACTCACTTATGTCAATTCCCCCTAGATACAAGAGTTTTATTATTTCAGCAAAGATGCGTTAAATTTACAGCTGTCACCCAGTGAAAGAAACCCTGTCCAAATCAGATTTGTGTTTAAAAATCACTTTCGGGGGTGGGAAGGTGGGGATTTCAAAAAACAACAAGTTATCAGCACTAGCCAGAAAGAGAGTAACACAAGCAAGTCTCTGACTGTCTGAGTAACAAACGTGGAACAAAACATGTCACTGCACTGGAACACTGTAATTCTGAGTTACATTTAAATGTAGCATGTGTACCGATAAGGCAAACATGGCACTGAGCAATCCACGAACCATACTCAGAAGTGAAAACTGGGTGTTAGAGCAAGGTTGGACAAGGGGATCGTATGCATATCCAAAAATGTATGTCAAATAGACAAGCATGAGTCAAAACAAAGTAAAGCTTGGAAACAAAAGGCTAAGGAGTTTGCATGTTCTCCCTGTGTCTGCATGGGCTTCCTCCAGGTGCCCCAGTTTCCCCCGCAGTCCCAAAAACATGCAGTTATGTTAACATGGGGCAGCCATGGGCTGAAGTGCCCTTGAGCAAGGCACCTAACCTCCAACCGCTCCCCAGGCACTGTAGCATAGCTGCCCACTGCTTTGGGTATGTGTGTGTGCTCATTACTCAGTTGTGTGCATGCGCAGGTGTGTGTTCACTGCTTCAGATGGGTTAAATGTAGAAGACGAATTTCACTGTGCTCGAGTGTGCATGTGACAAAGGTGTCTTCTTCTGTTTCTTCAAAAGGTTAAGAAACGTATGACAACAACTGGCAATACTTTGTAACAACAGAAGCAAACACTAGGGTATAAGCAGACAAGCTAATCAAGCACCAACACAAAACATGCGAAGTCAACGTCTGGACATTGGGCAAAAACAAACCCAAAACATAACAAAAATCAGACACATGGTGCTTGTTGCCATGGGAACAGTGATGAATCTGCAGAATCCATGTTGGGTAATTTCTTCCTTGTTACACACAGATTTGTCATTGTTTAATATGTCAATACAGACGTTAATACATTGACATTAATGAATTTCCCTGAAAAAAAAAATCTTGTTGCAAAAGATTAAAGTAGTTTGGTTAGTGTAGGGTCAACCCTTGTATGAACTTGAAAGAATAAAAGACGTAGTAAAATGTCATGGCTCACCAAGTCATCATTAATTATGAGTTATGATTTATGTTTCATGGGAAAAATGTCAGCAGCAAATTGTAAGCACTCAAATTCACCTCTTTTTCCTTTAATTGGGGGGGGCACCTACAAAACAGATGATCTGCTGTGCTCATAATAAACATACACAGACTTTTCTCGCTGCCTGAGGCTGAAATATCAGACAAAGATGCTCCTGGTGGACTGCAACAGCAAACAGCATGTTGCAACATCTGTCCTGTTTTTGGTTCAGTGGATCAGCTGAATCTCCTCACACCGGAGTGACAGGTTTCACCTTGCTTCAGCCCGTCTTATACACAATTCTCCTTTTGTTTCCATTTTTTAAAACATCTTTTATATATGAACTGGAGTTTGCACTCAGAGCTGCGAACAGCAGCATTTTAAAATGTCGAAGTAGGAGGTTACCTGGGCAGATTATTTGAACCAAGGTCTGAAAGTCTGAAATCGAAATTTCCTTGATTTGTATATTCCTTAATGCACCATTTGCTTCTATTTAACTCCCTCAAATATTTAAAAAAATGCATGTTTCTAACACGCAGATGGGTCATAGCAATCTGTTATGTTTAACTGGTGAACTGGAAACAGGAAAGAATTTGTTTTGTGGACATGTAGTTCTGTGTGTGTACACACACACACACACACACACACACACACACACACACACACACACAAGATAAGAGTGGACTCCCTGGCAAGTACAAAGTCATAGATTTATCAGCACAATATTCTGCCAAGACTGTTATGGCCACTCCTAGTGTATGATGCTGCTGTGACGTGTTGAGAAGTTGGAGAGAATGATAAGTACCCAACATCAGACGTTGGCTAGGAGTGCCAAAGAGCTTTTCATCAATCGGCTTGTGCAGTACAGGCAGCAAACTTCAACTTCCGCTGTCTGTCATGGAGGAATACAAAGTTACAAAGATAAGTCAAGTCATGATGCACATGTTCATGGTTGTAATGTAGCGGTGAAGACAGGCCACAAATGGAAACCAGACACTGCCTTGGAAGAAGCAGAGGCAAGGCTTAGACATAGTGACTTAGTTGGCACTATAACAAGAGGAAGGATGGGACCGAGTTGTGTGACCAGGTCTAAGTGGAGCTCAGCTACACCACAAAAGAAGCGGCAGTTGGTTCAGGAGGTGATCAGAGAGGCGGAAGAGGAGAGGAGACAGGTCAAAGCTGTAGGAATGAAGAAACAAGGCAGCTGGATGAACTGGGAGGGAGCAAGGTCCAGATCCTTGAAGTGTAATGACATCTGGAAGATGGAAGACTACAGAATAAGATTCTTGCTCTGCTCAGTGTACAACTCACTTCCTACACCAACCAACCTGGCATCCTGGGGCCTTATAGCAAATCCAGCCTGTAAACTGTGTGGTAGACCAGCCAACCTAGAACACATTCCATCATCCTGTAGTATTGCCCTTTCAGCAGGAAGGTGCCATTGGCAGCATGACAAGATCTTGGAAAAGATCGCAGAAACAGTTAACATTGCCCAGAGAAAGAACCATCATATGACAAGCAGACCAACATTTATTCCTTTTGTCCAGGCAGGAGAGACATTAGCAAAGCAAGACAGATTCCTGGAAGTCCTTCCTACATCAGATGACTGGCAAATCCAGGTTGATCAAGAAGCAGCTGAAGTTTCCCACCAAAATAGCAGTCACAAGGTTAAGACCAGATGAGGTTTTATACTCCAGGAAGATCAAACAACTGGTGCTGATTGAGTGGACAGTACCTTGGGAGAAGCAGATGGAGGAAGCCCATGAGAGGAAATTGACCAAGTATCAGCCATTGGTAGAAGAGAGTGTCTGCAGCACAGATGGAGGATATGGAACCTGCCTGTAGAAGTTGGTTGCAGAGGCTTTGCCGGTCAGTCTCTCTGGACAGCATTGAGCATCTTTGGGATAACTGATCAGGTCAGGGAGAAGATAATAAGCAACATCAACAGGCAGGCAAAATCAGCCTCTTTGTGGCTTTGGCTGAAGAGAGAGCAGTGATGGGCTAGTAACTAGTTCCAGGCTGAGACTGATCCCTCGATCAATCATCCTCTTGAGGATGATGTGGGTAGGGCTGAAACATCTGATGATAGAAGACACCTACCTAATGATGGTACTAGTGGCAGTGAAGACCACCTCACTGCATTCTGTGTGTGTAATGTGTAATATTTTATATATATAAAAATACCCCCCACCACCACTAACAAATTGCTGTGGCATCATAAGGATTATTAAAAAACCTACAAGAAACCACAAAGCTGTAAATTAGTTACAACTCTACTGTCACTCATTATTACAAACTGCTCACACTGGAGAGACTCCAATCTCCAAATTCATATCAACAATTACACTTATGTAGAGTCAGTCACATGCTTGTTGTACAAGTTGTTACTATAGAAATAACATTTGAAGTGTGCATGAACATAAAGCTGTGATTTACAGCTGCACTACTGTCAGAGCTGCCATTAAAGAAAATTAACTAACACCGTATGACTAATATGAAAAAACAGAGCTGTGGGATAAGCATCAACAAAAAGTTGGGTTTAATTAAATAAATAAATAAATAAATAAATAGGATGCTCCATGGCAGATCAATGAGCATTTGACATCACTGAAAGAGAACCATTTTAATCAGAATGTTAAAAATAATGATTATTTACAAAGAACAGCAAATCAAATTGAAGCTGGAAAAATAATTCCAGATAAAATGATTAAAAACATACATAGGAATGAAAATTCTCATTCAAGCGCCACTCAACGTACAAGTCAAACATTATTTCCAGAGGGAGTGGAGGTGAAATAATCCATAATGTGATACTCGCGTCCTCCACAACTGCTCATGCGTGTCCAGGGAATCTGAGTGGAACAGCAGTGAGATGATAGATGAAACTGGCGTCTCATTCTGTTCCCTGGACTCTGTCCCATTGATGAATATATGCATTTGTCCAGGCCACGTGGACGACTGCTTTAGGACTTGAACACAATCTGCTCACGTTCCAGCATCTCAGAATTATTCATGCGGAGTCTCACACTTACAACACATGATAATGAAGCAATTATGTAGAAATATGTTCGATTAAGTGGCGTCTTTGTTCAGTATGGATATTGTCTGTCCGTCCCCATTCGATGGAAGATAAACTGGAATTGCAAGTGCGTTTAAACCCGATTACTCTTGGACTCCTGGACACGCGATCAATACACATACTGATTACAACAACCCTGAAGGACATGCAAACACTTCTGTTTTTATCACAATGAACAGAAGTGAACAGAGGGTATTTAGACGATTAGGTCTAGAAGTGAATTAGGTTTTCTGAAGGTATAAACGTGCCACTCTTGTCAGAGCTGCTGTTTAATTAGAAAAATCAACAACAACTACTTATGACCAGATTTGTAATTCAATGACACCATGTTAATTTATGCAGGTCAAAGAACAGGATTATCTTTTGACATCTATGGTTCAGAAACACACATTCTCCAAACCTCCCTTCACACAACCTGCTGAAATGTCACCATTCATTTCATTAAATGCTACCTTTTTGTGGAATTTACATAAAATGTCAATTACTCTGTATGTGTCCAGAACAAATAAGCAAGAAATAAATTCAGAAAAGTCTCTTTTACCTCTCTTGTAGATAAGGGAGAATGGGGAAAATAAATAAATAAATGAATGAATAAATGAACAAACACCTCACCATGTTTTATAGCCATACCTCTGACACAGGAGACTCTTTCCATAAACAAATGTTTTCTTACAGAAAAGTTTAGACGATTGTCAAATTTTCTTTGTTAAATAACATGCTTTACAACCCCAATTACAAAAACGTTGAGATGCTGTGTAAAACAAATAACTAGGAGGACTCAGAGTTCATATCTCTGCCAAGCCACACATCAAAATCACTTGAATGTAGGATAACACTAAAGCTGTACACCAAATTTCATCCAAATCTGTTCACTACTTTGAGTTACGTTGGGAACAGCTAGATTTTTTAAAATAAATAAATAAACAAATAAAATAAAATCCTGGATCCACATATCTGGATGTGCATCAAAATCTACTGTTACTTGACCCATAGTGCACCTTTACTCAAAATGCATTCACTACATTTTGAGTTACGTTGGGAGCAGACACAACAAAATTGGAGGTGAAAAAGATTATTTTGAAAAATCAAATCAATCAATCAATCAATCAATCAATCATCGCTGTAATATACACCTTACAGTGCAACCCAGACACATCAGTGATATAACCTGGAGTCATCGGCTGTTTCAGGTCTTTCAACATCATACACCCTTACCCAGGCGACCCAGCCAGGGGTGATCAGTCCCCAACTTGTGTTTGGGCAGCTTGTCCACGGATCACCCCATTTGATCCACAGCCATCTGGATGCTTTCTCTGTAGCATCTGTGATGTTCTTGATGGCTTTCTTGGTGTGCAGTCCTCTAATCCCCAACAGCTTCAGGGCTCTGGAGAGTGACTGGCCAGTGAATCCACAGCAGCCGACCTCAATGGGGTAGCAGTAGGTTCTCCATCCCCTGTTATGGCATTTGGCTGCAGGCTCCTGGCATTTGGCCCTCCTCCTCTCGAAGGCCTCTACCATCCAGTCTTCCCAGGGCACAGTCAGTTCCAGCAGTACCACCTAGTTTGAGGATTCGAACATGAGAACAATGTCCGGCCTGAGTGTGGTCACTGCAATGGTGTCAGGAAACTTGCCGTCTCCCCAGGTTGACCTTGAGTTACCAGTCATGGGCTGTCACCAAGGGCCCCCCCTGATGAATTCTTGTGCTGTTGGGGCTTCTCTCTGGCTTTGACAAAGGCAACAGTGTGCTCGGCTGGTTCTTGATGTCTACTCAAAGAGATCCCTGTGCTGATGTCCTCTGCTACTGCCCTCAGCACCTGGTCATACCGCCAGCGATAATGGCTCTCTCCCAGGGCTTTTGGGCAACTGCTGAGTATGTGCTCCAAGGATCCTCTTCTGTGGCACAGTGGGCATGCTGGGTTTTCTGCCAGGCCTTGTACATCAGTGAAACTAGCACAAAGATGACAGTTTGAATGTTGAAACTGATGAATCTTGTTGTTTTTTGAAAATATGCGCTTGATTTGAAATTAGTGCCAGCAACAGGTTTCGAAAAAGTTGGAACAGGGGCCATGCAGGCACGAGAAGAACATGCAAACTCCACAAAGAAAGACCCCAGTTGGCCATGAGTTTCAAACCCAGAACCTTCTTGCAGTGAGGTGACAGTGCTGACCACTGCACCCTCGTGTCACCCTACTAAAAGCAATGCTTAGAATTTACCATTAGTTGAATTCACTTTAAAAAGGCCTTCTAGAAATGACAGATGGATTTAATTTATATTCATGGCATAGCAACAGAGGCGCATGAACAAAGAAAAGCCTTCAAGGTTTGTTAAAACAAAAGGAGGAGAGGAGCACCGAGGCTGGAGTCTTTAGAATCTACCACCACTTTTACAGCCTCTGGAGAAATTAATTAGTCAACAGATTGAATTGTATAACGTGCAAAGATTAGCTGATCAAAACCGTGCTGGATTTTCAAGCACAAAAAGTAACAGGTAAGCATGAAGATTAAAACAGACATGATTCCTGTAGAATATGCTGTAATAAGGAATTTTAGGCAACATGTTAAAACTCCGTCACCTAAGGCTCAGCATCAATTTCACACGGCGATCATATTACGAACAGCAGGAATTCACTTCCAAGTGAAATTGAGGAGTCCACATCTCAGAATTAATCCGCTATGAATATCATCCTGCATTTCATTAATCTCAGTTTTGTGCTTCAGAGGTCACTTCAATACGTGTGCGTGTGTGTGTGTGTGTGTGTGTGGTTTTTTTTTGGGGGGGGGGGATTGAAAACGAAGGATCAAGAAGGATTAGTGTATGTAGTAAAGATTCCAGCAGCCAGATAATGATTAAAAGGATTCATCATTATCTGCATGCGCTGCTTAATTCTGATTGGTCAGATGTAGATTTTCTTTAACAGCAGCTCTGAGAGTAAAGTGGCAGCAAATCACAGGTTTATACTGTCTACGTTTCTCAACATATTTAAATAAGCAAACATTTCACTCTGATATAATGCCTACAGATAAAGGGGATATACTTGAACAAAACAACAAGGAAAATTAACTCTTTCAATCATTTATTCAACAAAAAGATCAATAATATTCTTCTGTGGAGAAACTAAGCCATTGGCTTCAGAAGCTGGCATTGCCCCCTTTAACAGAAATAACTTTGTGTTTTGCATAATTGCCCACCAGTCTCTGACATCAGCTTGCTGAAATTTTTGACCACTCTTCAAAATTCCTTCAGTTGAAAGATGTTTGAGGGTTTTCTTGCATGTATTGCCCTTTTCAAATCTCCCCTCAACATTTCAATAGGGTTCAAATCTGGGCTTTGACTAGACCTTTCCATAACCCTCCATTTCTTCTTTTTGAGCCATTCCTTGGTGGATTTGCTTGTGACCTTAGGATCCTTATCTTGCTGAAAATTCCACCTTTGGTTCACTTCAACTTTTGAACAGATGGCTTCACATTATCTTCAAGCACTCTTTGATATGATTCAGAATCTAATCAATGAATGCAAGCTTCCCAGTCCCTGAGGCATTGAAGCAACCCAAAACCAGAACATCTGCACCACCATACTTCACAGTTGGCATGAGGTTCTTCCCCAAGCTGTCTTTGGTCTGCGTCACACGTGTTGTCCGACTGTGGCCAAACAACTCTACCTTTGATTCATCTGTCTAGAGCACATTATTCCAAAAGGACAGGTCTTTGCCTCCATGTTCATTGGCAAACTGTAATCTTACTTTAATCTTGCTTCGCTTGGACATCAAGGGCTTTTTCCTGACATGCCTCCTATGCAGGTCAAATTTATCCAATCTCTTTCTAACTGCAAATGTCTGCATTTTCACACCAACAGTAACCTGCAGATCCAGTGATGAAATTTTGGGGTTCTTGGAGACTTTTTAGTATCAAAAGGTCTGCTCTTGCTGCCAGTCCTGGATAAATTGGCACTTGTTTGAAATCTTCAGCACTTGTAGATGATTTTCCTGACAGTGGAATAATTTATTTCTAATAGAGATCTTTTAAAATCCCTTGCCAGATTCATACACATCCACAACCTTTTTTCTGAGGTCCTTAGAGAGCTCTTTAGATCTTGGCATGATGACACCACACACTTCAATAGCAAAGAGAACACCAGATTCTAGATGTCAGGTTTAAATAAGACGGGTTCCACTGGCACCTCCACTTGCAGGAGATTCTAATCAATGGCTCCTTATCTGGAACACCTGATTCTAATTTTATGGACTTGAAAGTGTGATAAATGTAAGGGTGCACTTTTCCTGACTCATCTCATCTCATTATCTGTAGCCGCTTTATCCTGTTCCTTTTCCTGACTGATTCTTTTTATTTAATTATGAATGACTACAAAAATGTCAATTTTATGTGTTTGCTGGAGCACATCACCTTTATCTGTAGGCATTGTATCAAAGAGGGTGAAATGTTTGCTTGTTTAAATATGTTGAGAAACATTTCCAATTTTCATGGGATTTCCTTATTTTTCACATGACTGTGTATCAGGGATGAGAGGAAACAGGAGCCATGTACTCGGCATCCATCATGTCTCCGACCTCATGCACATCCAAGGCTCTGGCAAGTTTATGGAGTCATGCCCCCGAGACAAAAAGTATCCTAAATACTCTCTAGCCGCAGAAAGTGTCCAAGCTATTAATTTAATAAACACCCAAGTTAAAAGGAGAAAACTCCATTCTTTAGGGTTTGGTATTCTGCTACTCACCTGGATGATTCTGTATCTCTGAGGGCCTCTTCCCGTGCTGCGGAACTCCTCAGCCAACTCTTTGAACCCGGGCTAACTGTCAACATCAATCATCCGACCTTGAGCAAGGACAAAGGATCATCAACGAGTCACAAAGTGAAGTAGCTCCCTTCAGCAGCAAATCAATCAATGGCAAAATCCGTCAGCTCAAACATTGGTGGGGGGGGGTGTATAGTGTGAAGTTGCTTGCCGATAGATTTGTTATTCATCTGAGATCCATGCTCAGTTTTAAACCTGAATTACTGAAGTGTTTACCATCTGTTCTGATCATTAATATAATCATTCAGTCCATGTTTCTACTTCACACTGTTACGTCTCCACTGTTGATTCTAAAAGCTCACACTACAACAGTTTCTCTCAAGGAGTTTACTTTTGAGCAAGTATTCAAGCAACCAAACTGCATCACCATCTTTACATTTCCATTTGGTTGTTAATGGGGCAGAGATTAGAACCATAACAGCTTGTCATATAATTATAATTTGAGTTAATTCATCTAAGCTCTCTGCAAGCAAGGTTTGATTTGACCATGTTTGATTCAGCTGGAAAAACAAACAGTTGAAACCTCTAAGGAAACAGATCCCATTCTCATTATCTCTAGCCGCTTTATCCTGTTCTACAGGGTTGCAGGCAAGCTGGAGCCTATCCCAGCTGACTACGGGC
>JAODVO010000010.1:5016001-5027387 GCA_025400055.1 Notarius lentiginosus
GGTATTAAATTCAAAATGAGCATATATTTTTCAAAAAACAATAACATTTCTCAGTTCCAACATCTGATATGTTGTCTCTGTACTATTTTCAGTGAAATAAAGGATTTCCATGATTTGCAAATTATCACATTCTGTTTTTATTTACAGCTTACACGTCTCAACTTTTTTGGAATTGGGGTTGTATAATGATGGCTTTTTTTTCCATGGTACATCATACATTCCATTCAGCTAGCATGACACTGAACTCATCTTTGACTCGTTCAATATCATGCTATTTAAATATTCAACACTCATTCTCCATTGGGTAGAGTGACATAATACACATAGGATAACCGATATGCTAACAACACTGCATGCTAGCTAGCAAGCCAAATGAAATTAAACCCACTAGAAGAGAATATGTTATTATTCCATTGATAAAGCGTCCTGTATGTATAATAACTTCCGATATTTCACTCCGATGACGAAACTCCCGGTGTTTTCCTGCTGACTAGATATGTGTTGTCAAAACTCATCTTTAACTGGTTCAAAATCATGCTAGCTGAATGGAATACATCTGCTATACCACTCAACGCCAGCTAATATTATTTAAATACGTTGCTCAGATCCGCGATGTATTTCACATGAAAAGTGAAAGCTTTTCAACACAAGATAAACTTCATATCTTCAAGCCAATGTGTGATTTTCTTTATTATAGAGACGCATTCACAAAGCACTAAAATTTATCAAAACAACTCATCAATTTCCTCACAAGTGACGTATAGAGATTTAAGTCATGGTTTTGGTTCCCCACATCCCGGATGTAATGTTGCACATATGAAAAGTATGAGCAGTATATTTCCCAGCAAAACACCAGTTTCCATTATACATGTTCCGAAAAACACAAACACTTTTGAACAGATGAGTCAACAGGACAGAATATTGCTTTGTCGAGAACAGACAAGGAGAATTCATATTTCAATACTTAAATATACCTCATGACACGAACAAAATGTGTTTGATTGACAACACACTCACTGAGACTATAATGAGTCATGTTTGTCATCTCACTGCCAATTTTTGATATCTCACAGCCTTGCTGAAATCACCCCATGTACTCTGACTGCATTTCCACTAGCCAACATTCCCTTTTTTTTTTTTTATAAATTTCAAAAGCTAAATGGTCCGTGACAGTACAGCACCTTCCCATCTGGCACCTTCATCAATAATGTAAACATCCAGTTCCAGCTTCAGTCCCAGTGTCATTAACATAGACAAAACATGCAGGTGTGGGCAAATGATATATTTATTAGCGAGCCCACAGGGCAAGTAAAGCTCTTGTGTTCTGCCCAATCCCATGTTGTGGTTGCTCTGAAACTGACTATTTGAAAAAGTGGTAGATAATGTAATAAAGTATGGCATGACAAGTGATCTTACTTGTGCATTAATACAGACTACGGTACAGTGTTTGAACTCTTGAAAGTCAAGTCAAACATTTCTGCTCCGAGTTAACGTATTACTCTGGCTAGTGTCTCTATTCAACAGTGAAATAACTGCAAATAGTAAGCATGACAGTTACTGTACATGACAGCTTTATGAGATCAAGTACTACGCTCTATAGTTACAGCATTGATGTGCATCACACCACCTTGAAGTAGATTCAATTTAAACAGACCAAATGAAAATTTCATGGAGTTTTCCTTTTTCTGCTTGTTGAACTTGTCTGTTGCTGGGCAAGTGAAATCTAATGGCCCGGATGTGAAATCTACTTGTTCTGGGTGCCAGCACTACTTATTTTTTGTCCACCATTGACATGTTTGCATCTGTCACACTGAAGGCTGGATAGCACTCCAACACTCCCCTCTACTTCCAGAACTGATACAGCATGGACCAGAATTACTTCACTGATGGCTCTCACTGTCAGTCACATCACCGCTGGTGTTTACACACAGTGCTCAAGCTTATCATTATGTCCTATAACATAAATGGCACTGATTAAGTTGTAAAGATGAATGCTGTAGTAGCTGTCACATATAACTAATTTATAAAATTATATGCTATAAATCTCTAGCTTAAATCACTGTGCTCAGTTCTGACCATATTTTTCTGTTACACTGTCAAGAGCTCACATAGTGAGTGTATTGTATTAATACATATGAAGTCATAAGAAAAGCTCCAAATGCTAGCCCTCTCACCATGACAATTTGTTTTATTTTAATATTTCTATGTTGGCATGTACAAATGTGTAAAACTGAAACTCCTGCCATCGACATTAAAAAGACATTACATGGCTGTGAACCTGTCCTCTAGCACAACAATAATAATAATAATAATAATAATAATAATAAACAAGTAGTTGGACTTTGTTGCTGTCCAACTCTATACCGGGCATGGAGAGACACCCCTTATGGGAAGGCAATCTATTGCAATGCACCATGCTCACAGGCATTCAAACACTCAGGTCCATATCTGGCAGCAATTCAGAGCAGCCAATCAACCAGACACTGATCCACACAGCAACCCAAACAAGATCAAAACTCAGACAGCAGACACTGCCTGTTGTGCCACCATGGTGCCCTTTTGCTCTCTAGCCCTTCTTTAATTCAAGCCCTAAACATACATCTTCAGGTCTGCTTGTCCACTTACTCTGGTGCAGGTCATGTTGGCAACAGGCTAAGGTGGTCAGCTCACACTTCTCTTGCTCCAGCTAGATTCCAGTTCCTCCCAGGGGATGCCTAGATGCCAGAAGATCCCCAAATGTTCCCAAGCCAACTGAGTTAGATAAGGTCTCCTGTGGTGCTTGCTCCAGTGTTTCCATCCCAATGGACGAGTCAGACACCACTCTACCAGGAGTCAACCAGAGGAAATCCTTGTATGGTGCCTAGACCAACTAAACTGGCTCATCAATTCAGTGGAGTAGCCGCTCTCCTCCAGGGTTCTCCCAGATTGTCAAGTTCCTTACCTTATCATGAAGAATAATCCAAGCAACCTTGCCAAGAAACCTCCTGGCTCCATGAGTGGGCATCAGTAACCCTAATCCAGGCAAGGTACTCAGTCTTTCCTGAATCCTTCATGGGGGCATCAGAATCCCTCTTTGACTGGCCTGTCCTCTAAGATCTATTCAACAAGAATGGCCATATTAGGAGCATTAAGATTTTGGTGACATGGACCTGAGGTTCACTGAAGTGCACAAGCTGAGGTTGAGCATGATGAATTAGTGCTGGAAATAAACAAGCTTTATCCCTAAATTTTTTGCAATAAGGGACCCCTATAACTAAAGCAAATTCAGCAAACCCCCTCAATACAGATTTATTTAAAGAATATTAGTGTGTGAGGGCAGCATGTGAGTGCATAAACTCAGTAATGCTTTTACTTAACCATCTGGGGTTGAAGGTATTTTCTGGCACTCTAATGATTTTGGCATACTCCGATTTTGTTGCCAATTTCAACAAATCTAAGCAGTATTTTCAAAGTCATATGACTTCGTATTCAACACAAGTTCAGCTATAATAATAAATATATCATATATATGCCATGATTGTACTTTTTAAAATATAAATAAATGGTGTTGAAAAAAGCAGTTCTAGAATGGTATTGGAATATATGTGTGTGTATGTGTGTGTGGGGGGGGGGATGACATGATGACGATGACGACCCATGACCTTACCCATTGTGACAAACCATTTTGGTCACTTGAGGTGATTCTATTCAGTCTTAGGAATTATCAAGCACAAAAACTTAAATCTGCTCCGTTGATTTGGACATTTAACTGGCCATCAAAATATTTATGTACTATTGTTTTGGGATAAAGGGGTATTTAAGAGTAAAAAATTCCATTCCATTCAATGAGAAGAGCGAGAACTCCTCCCACTGCCAACTCAATCCCATCAGGTCAAGTGATCAGAACGATTCGTCACAATGGGTAATGTTTTTTCACACATTCCAACACAGTTCTAAAACTGCTCTTTACAACAGCTTCATTTATATTTTTTTAGCACAATCATGATATATATATATACACACACACACACACCACAGATATTATTGTAGCTGAACTTGTGCTGAATACAAAATGTGTTTATCATGCCGTTACCATGTGAATAGTCCTATACGAATGCGTAAGTGATCACTTAGCGTGCCGACTCTGCTGTGAATGAGTAAGGTGAAAACTTTTGTTCATCTAATTTAGGTAATTTTAAAAATATATTTAGCAGTGGACACATAGGAAAGCGTAAAGTTTGTCAAAATGTTTATATCATGCTTGTATGATAAAAACTCGAAGATATTTATCTAAATATATGACCTACTCATTCTAAACCTGCCGAGCTTCGCCAGGGAAGCGCTTGACCCCAGAGGGTTAAGGGAATCCAAGAGTCCCTGCCACATGCCAGCTTAAGACAGGGCAATCCATAACAAGAAATGAGGAAAATGGACAAAAAGGTCAAAATCAAGAAGTACAATGATGTACAGAAAACGTTGGTCATCGTTTCCCCCTTGTGTTGTGATTCCTATGGCAACAAGCACCATGTGTTCATGTTTTAGATTTTGTTTTGGTCCCGTCTCCGCCCCCTGTTCCATCATTTGTTTATCATCTCATTGTGAGCGCCTGCTTTCTTTTTTTTTTTAATCAGCGCTTGATTAGTTTGCCATTTATGCCCTATACCCTTCTGCCAATATCGATAGATTCAAGCTGGCATCATTTAACAGAATGACTATGTAATTTTTTTGAAGTCTGGATTAAATCCATTTCATAGTGAACAGTTTAATAACTTGGAATGCAATCAATAAAAAGTAATACTTTTAATAACCACTGTTCTAAACCGTATTTTCTAGCATCTTTTTGTTCAGGTCTATAGGAACAAAAAGAAGAACTTTTTCTGTAGTATGCAAAAATCATCAGGAAGGGTGGACAGTGGACACAACCTCCAGTGTCTGCTAACAGTGAAAGTCTCAAGAAACTGTACAAAAGTCATCCATGCTTCAGATAAGAACTACTGAACCAAACTCATTTTATTCCTCTCATAAATGCGAGTGTCCAGTGCTAGCATCATGGCAAAGAACAAATCTGCCATACTTTGCAATTATCAAGATTATACTATTCAACCGGTCATATTATTGGCAAACTATTGTTGCATCACAAAACCATGCTGAAAATAAGTCACCAATTTTGCTCAGAAGCTTCTCTGTTGTGCAAGTGTTTCTGTGATGTAGCTGTGGGCAGGTGAAGGGGATCAAGGGCTAAAATATTCCCCTCATTTCCCCATAAGGAACATTAATCTTGCTAATGCTAGTGCGCTTGAACCCATACCGCTTCCAGCTTTTATCCATAACTGTGATGGAGAGGTGAGATAATGAGGTAGTGTTTAAACCCAGTGTCACCATTAAGAGTTTTCTCTAGAGCTCTCCTGTCTTTTGGTGGAGCAAAAATACAGCAGGTTTATTGCTAGAAGAGTTTTAGCATGCATGACTAAAGAGGAGTCAAGTGCTTACCTCTCATACCCGGATAAATGTGTTCATTCTCTATGGATGGAGATGAGGGGCTACTCACTTACATTTATAGAGAGACAGGGGAAAAAAAAAAAGGTGAAGTCCACTGTATTACGCAAATGCCAGAATGAGATGGCTTGAGGTACACAAGTCAAACCCCATTGCATTCTGGGTGGTGTTGAAGTCAAGGCCACATAAACCGAGACCAAGACTGAAGGGTTACGGCCAAGACAGGGCAACACAGAGTCAAGACCAGAACCAGAATGTGTGAAGGGGTGACTGCCATCAAGAGTAACAAAAATTTTAAATTAGCAAAATGATATGTTGTTTGCTGCATTTGAAGCAGGAAATTTTACATCCAAACACAGTAATATTAACAAATTAAAATAAATAAATAAAAATCAGACAATTTAGTGACATCCTTGTAGCTGTGGTCATGACCAGTCTCCAAATAAAATGAGTCCATGTGGGAGACCAAAAGAAGACAGGGTAAAAATGCAGTCAATTCAAAGACGAGACAGAGACCTTCAAAAAGTGGTTTCAAGACCAATTTCAAGTACTAGAATACTAATTCAGGGTGATGATGTACTCCTTGTACACCAAATGCAGCAGATCTCAGGGCTATGTTCTTATATCAGTGCTTCCATTTGGGGTCCTGCTTTACACAGTTTATTTTCCCAACTCCAGCACTGGGCTTCTCAACTCTGTGTCATAAAGGACGATAATAGCTGATCCATTGAATCAAGTGTGTGGAGAATAAAAAAAAGAGCAACCTCCTCAGGACTACACAGTTCTGGTCATGTGTAAAGGTGAGTTAATAAATAATATCCTTGCTGTTGAATAGGCAAATGATAAATTCTGAAGTTACAACACTCAAACCAATTAAGAACAAATGCTGAAAGCATACTCAAGTACACTATTGACCTTGAATGAAAATAAATTCCAGTTTGTACCGAATACAAAATATGCCATTTGAAATTTAGTTAAAGGAAACCTATACTCTGAAATGCATGTTTAAAATATATTCATTATTGTAATAAGTCACTGAAGACATTGCTAATTCAGTTACAATAGTTTTCAATAGAAGGAAAAGTTTCAAACGTGTGGTAACAGTTAGGTTTTTCCATTAGCTCATAAAGAGCTTATTTTGTTACTCATCTTTTAACTGCGACACAATGTTTTTAAAGATGAATCAAACACAAAATGTGGAGACCACAAATGCTGGACTCACTGTTCCAGAACACAGGGTAGTTTTAAGACACCGCATGCCAAGTTACAGCAGAGGCTCGGCTAGATAGTGATCTACAAGATGACATCCATGATAAAGTATGAAGCCTTGGAAGTTAATCTCTGATTACGGTGTACAGATAAATTGGTGAGTGAGCGAATGAGCAGGACAGACAAAAGGACCAAAACACTGCTGCAAGCAAGGGCTAAATCCCACCGGCACCACTATCCACAGGAAAAGCATTGTGGGTAATGTATGAAATGAGTAACAAGAGTACTCAGAGAGCACAATATCCCTCGCTGGCAACTATAGCTATGCTATAAGGCCATAACTCTGATAAAATGCAACTGAAGTGAACAAAATTGCAATAAGTGTATTATCGACATATACCAAAGAATCCTGTCAAATTTTGTGAAATTCCTCCAAAAATAGTGAGAGGAGTTGATTTCAGAAAGTGAGTATCCTTCCCAGGACAGACGGATGGACATCATGGCAATCCCCCTTGGGACCTTTCAGCCAGCAGGAGATAAAAAGTCAATTCCTTTAGGAAAAGTTCTAGATGCTCTGGAAGTTTTGTAGTTGGATCCAGCTTAGTCAGGTACAGCCTCAATTGGAAAAAAAACTGACTGTGTAAAACATAAATAAAAACAGAATGCAATGATTTGCAAATCATGGAATAAGGGCTGTTTCACAATCGAGGTTGTCTTTTCGAATAACATCAACTCAGTCCTGTAATTAGGTCAAGTAAACATATGCTGGAGTTTCTTCTACCTTATTTTACAGGGACACACCAGCCCTACCTACAGCAGTAATGTCTCATAAGTTCTTATAAATGTGTTTGCAAGAATCAAATGCAGGCTCAGTTTTGACCTTTTGGTCATTTCATTTAATTCTACTTTAATTATTACACTTGGCATAATTAAAGCACTTAATGGCTTGTTTTTGACAGGTGAGAGGAAACCAGAAGAATGACTGGAAGAACATACAAAACTCCACACAGACAGTAGCCCAAGCTCAAGATCCAAAGGACCCTGAAATATTTATAAGTTGAATACCTGTTAAGGTTTGCTGAAGTGTCAGTTACAGAATGTAAAGATTCCAGTGGATGGCATGTGCTCTCCAGTAAACATTTGAGCATTTGTTTTAAGTCTTGCTTTACTTTATAGTGGTGTCTACAGAGCACTTACAGTGCGAGGACAATCTCATAGAACTTGCAGTCTCTGTACTCATATACTCTGCACATTTAATCAAGCCTGTATTCAGTACAGAAAATGGAAAAAAAGCCCTGAAAGAATTAAACCATTAAAGCTTGTAATAGCTGTAATTTAATGGCAATGATAATAGTGTTCATGTTGAAATGACCTGGTAAAATAATATTGCAGATGTTCTTTGCTCAGTCAGGTGTGTGAGAGAAAGTCCCTGGAGAATTAAGCTACATTACAAATGCCCAAACATCCAATTGTGTTTTTCTTGAGAACCTGAAATGTAGGTGAACATCTGTTCCACATATTCATAGAGTACATCAGACAAACAGCTAAGGCCCAAGAGATTAACCATGGGGGTGGGTGCGTGGGGGGGATGGACTTCTCTTCATACCTACTGATAGTCCTTATCAAGCCTTCAGATACCCAAATGTTGAGAAGCCCTACTGACGGCCTTATCAGGACAATGATACACACACACACACACACACAAAAAGTGCCTTTTGACCATCTAGATGGTGCCTTTTGACCATCTAGCTCGATAACTAAATATCAGATAAACATAAAAGAAAGCAAAGGTTCTCAATCCAGTCCTCAAGGACTCTCAGCCAGACCACACAGTCATTCCAGTTCCTGACAAATTTAAGTGCAAGGTCTCCTCCATGAGTCGATAAAGACAAGGTCAGTTTGCGAGTAAAATATTGAACACACAGATTGCTGGTTTTGTCTCATCTAAAGACTACAGCTGTAGAAACTGAGTCTTAACTGGTGACAGTCTGACTGAACATTAGGTCAACTTAATGTGTAGAATTAGTTTGCGGAGTTTCCACTTGTGATTCACCGACCATCAGTTTGTAGCTAGTAAGGATTACGGTTTAAGACTAAAGATTAGGTTTGGGAGGTTTTAGAAACTTGTGGTCATGAAGATGGGTGGATTGATGGATAGACAGATGGATACACTATTGATCTTCAGGGGAGAATTTGGGAATTAGTGAGTTTAGATAAAGCAGGATTTTGGGTTTAAGATTGAATGTACAAGTTTCATGATTAATTTTTTTTTTATTTGGCATTAAATGTTGGTCTTACTGAGCCATAAGATATTTTGTAAGTTAGAATGAGAGTTACGTTTTCACCTCATCTTCTGCTCCTTCTAGGTTGTTGAGGTTTAAGACTAAAGCTATTAAGTTAATATTGATAATCTCATGAAATCTTAAGTTTTGGTTATTTATGTTTAGAGTTTGGGTTTACTGTGACTGTTTCAGGTTAAAGGATAAAGGTTGGTGTGACTCACCTTGACATTGAGGTCATCTGTTTAGATTTAGGGATTGGATTTGGGGTCAAGTTTACAGGTTAATGTCATGGTGACTCACCCTGAGAAAGTTGGAGATTCAGATCAGTTAGGTTTAGAGTTTAGGATTATGGTACAACTTACCTTGAAGAATGTGAGTTTGAGATTAATTAGGTTTAGGGTTTACTATTGCATCTTAAACAATTAGACCATTATGAAAAAGTTAAATTTTTTCCAGTAGATATTTAAGAAAGTAAAAATTTAATATATTCTAGACTCATTACCGTGTATCGAGCATAAACACAGCATCTCTTGGTCTAGTTCAATACACACAACCACAGGGAAGACTGCCAAGTTGACAGTTGTCCAGAAGATTATCATCGATACCCTCCCACAAGGAGGGTAAGCCACAGGTGGTCACTGTGGTTTCCAAGGTCTCCATTGTCAAGAGGAAGAGGAGGAACACTGACCTAAAAATACAGACGAGCTGAAGGCCGCTATCAAAGCAACCTGGTTTTCAGTAACACCCCAGCACTGTCACATCAGTATTGCAGTCAAGTCACTAAACCTCAAGTCCGAGTCCAGTCTCGAGTCCCCAGTGTTCAAGTCAAAGTCCAAGTCATTTAATATTTAAATAAATAAATCTCTCTCTCTCTCACACACACACACACACACACACACACACAGAGAGACCGTGGTGCTTGAAAGTTTGTGAACCCTTTAGAATTTTCTACATTTCTGCATAAATATGACCTAAAACATCATCAGATTTTCACACAAATCCTAAAAGTAGATGCCAATCATATTAAAAGATGTTTTTAGTTAAAAATAATTATTTCTAACAAGGGATTTATTTTTATCGGAATAAATTCATTTCAATTAAAGGTTGGATTTTTCTCATTTTTTCAGTGTGAGATGAAGCAACTTCACGAAAAGGTTGATTTTTTGTAACCCTTTTTACTAAACTTTGGGGGGGGGGGAGAATAATCATGGAGGAGGTCCTTGCACATAAACAGCTCATCTCAGATAAAAAGCAAACATTTATACATCAAGATATTAATCACCCCATGAATAAAAAACAGTTAGGAACGTTATAATGATATATGAATGTGAGCTGACACGACTAAAATAGTACTATTCCTCTTGCAGTGTAATTTAATCAGAATGCTTTCTATGAGTAGGCGTGTCTTATATTTCAGGTTGCCAATAATAATCATCATCTTGGTTAATGTGCATCTTGTCAACTCAAGGATCAAAATAGTGTCAAACTCCAAGTCATCGTAACAGAGATTACAGCAGTAGATAAAAATAGAGCCTTCCGAATACTCCAAACTCCTCCCACTCATGAATCATTACTATAGCCACGCCCATTCTGCAGGTGCTTTCCACCTTCATAACTCATTCCAGTTTTGATACAGATGGTTCACTCAGTTCAAAGATCACTTCTACAGTAAATACACTCATTATTATTTCATTTCATTTTAATTCCAACGCAGCACCTTAACATTAAAACACACACACACAAAACAGTGTTCATTAATGAAGACTGTGTTTTATATGGTTATTGGTGCAATTCTAAATGAAGTGCAGCTTTTTTTTCCATACAGACTGAGATGGGATCATGAGCAGAGTGGAAATACAGCTCTTTTGGGAGTATGAGGCAGGTGGGTATGACCTCATTGTTTTCCATCAGCTATTCGATCATCCTTTCTCTTTCTTCCTACTCATCAGAAATGCTTAGCAGCGTAGTGATTTGTCGTTCGTAAATGAGTCGGCTCTTCAAGTTGATTCCTGATATATATGTTGTTCTATCTATCTATCTATCTATCTATCTATCTATCTATCTATCTATCTATCTATCTATACACACACAGTGGCATGCAAAAGTTTGGGCACCCTTGCTGAAAATGTCTGTTACTGTGAATAGTTAAGTAAGCAGAAGATGAACTGATCACCAAAGGCATAAAAGTAAAGATGAGACATTTCTTTTCAGCATTTTATGCAAGATTAGTGTATTATTTTAGTTTTGTACAATTGGAGAGTGAAAAAAGAAAAGGAACACCATGCGGAAGTTTGGGGACCCCAATACAATTGCGTTCTCAGGTAACTTTTACCAAGGTTCCAAACCTTAATTAGCTTATTGAGCTGTGGCTTGTTCAAATTCTTCATTAGGAAAGGTCAGATGATGCAGATTTCAAAGCT
>JAODVO010000010.1:6760229-6770245 GCA_025400055.1 Notarius lentiginosus
TGCATTGTGCTGCTGTCAAGGGATCGGCTGATTAGAGAACTGCATAAAACAGCAGGTGGATGGGTGTTCCTAATAAATTGGCTGGTGAGTGTATATATTTGTGTGCATGTGTCGATGTTCTGATAGAGCGTGACTGCGTATTCTAATGCATGGATCGGCGAGCACACTTCCCACTCAGTGCTAAAGGGAAAGGAAGGAGCTCTGGTGTGACACCATATGGGAAATAAATAAATAAACAATTAGACAAACGAGTAAGTAAACAGCGATATGGGAAAAACAGCGAGATGAGTGGTGCTGCAGTGTCATGGGGCACAGTAGATGCAGATGTCCAGATACACCACAGTAACTAAGGACGTGTGCTGCATCTCCAGGTGAAAGCGAGGCATTCTGGGAAGCGTGCATGGGCTGTTCAGCTGCCAGAGCTCAGGGTGCATAAATTTGCATAGCTGACGAGCCACAGGCTCCCGCTGCCTCCAGTTTGTTTTACTGTTCGTCTCTGCATCCTTATCTCATGTTATCTCTCATTAAGCCTGTCGGTTTTCTCTTTCGCACTCACTCCCTGCTCTCGCTTTCCTATTACAGTTTGTTGCTCTGTACCAACAGGAGAATTGGCATGACCGAAAGGAATACTTTAGAACTTTCAAAGGCCAAAAAAGCACATCACGCTTCACTTAGGTGGCATTTTGTTCACGGGGTGCCTGCGAAATGTGCAGAGAATAATTAACTATGAAATGGTTCTGCTTACTTAAGCGACAGTGCATTGTAGAGCTTTTATTGATGAATAATTTAACATTGAACCAGGAAATGTTTCCACATGGCTGACATTTTCACTGTTGATCTGCTCACATTAAAACTGGCATTCTTTCTCTGTTGGTTGAAAATTGAAAAAGTGACATTTTGGATCAAATTTTAGAGAATCTCTAAGAAACAGTGCTAACAAGTGTGAAGTAGATCCTTGTCTAATATTATCTAAGTCAAAAAAATTGCTAGATTTTATTTACATGAACGAGCTCAAAACAGTCTCCATTTACTGTGACAGAAAAGTGTGTTTTCAAGCAGGAAAATCCAGACGAGAGTTCAGCCAGTTAAAAGATTACTATTGTAGAGTGGAGGAAAAGAGGCGGGGCCAGTCAGGGTTGTAAGTTAGCTTCACATTTCAAAACCCTTACACAACTGTCAATCATTCCAGATCCATATGTTAATCTTCCAGTTATTTTTATTGGGGCAAAACGTGAGTTTTGGCATATCTTTTGAATGATAACTCATACTCACCCAGAATGCCCAAACATCAGCACACCTGCATATTTACTTATTCCATATTTCTGTACCTTCTAGGTTCAGAACACTGTTTCCGGAATTTCACAGCACCGACCGGCCTGATTGAGTCACCCGACTTCCCAGACAAGTACCCTCACAACCTGGAATGCTCCTACATCATTATCGCCCCTCCTCAGACTGAGGTTACCCTCACCTTCAAGACCTTCGACCTGGAGAATGACCCCTTGCTGATGACTGAGGCTGAGTGCAAATACGACTGGCTGGAAGTGTGGGACGGTCTGCCCCAGGGTGAGCTCCTGAATGAATAGCATGGCATAGCTTGTGGTGTAGAGATAATGGATAAGACTGAATGGCACCGAAAATGTTCTCTGGAATAGGTCAGTATACTTGAAAGGCTTGTTCAGGGTCTATGGTTATCAGAAATGTAAGTGTTTGTGGATCCAGAAATTATTGCTATACTTGTTAGACCAAGAAAATATGACCACCTGGATTTTAGAAATGTCTCTATTGAGGGGTAAATGTTCTCTGGAAAACACCACCATGCTTGAAGGGCTTGTTTTGCCAGTACAATTTATTTTCACAATCCAGAATATAAGCATTCACAGTTCTAGAAACTATTATTATGGTCAGCTATCACCAAATACCCAACTGGATTTTTAGAAATGTCATGATCTTGAGGTATTTTCTGCAGAACCACCAGCTCAGCTCACCAAACTGAGGGAAATGTTGTCTGGAAAAGGCTGCAATGGTTGAAAGGCTTGTTTTGCTTGAAAGGCTTGTTTTGTCAAATAAATGTATGTTCAGAGTCCAGTATCATCCAGAATATTAACATTCATATATCTAGAGGTTCTCACCAGCACCCTGGATAACTGGATTACTAGGACATCATGCTTGAAAGACTTGCTTTGCCAAATAAATTTATGTTCAGAATCCAGACCTCAAACATTTATAGACCCAGGAACTCAGCTATGGTTAGCTATGGTTTCATTATATTAAGGTATGTTCTGCAGACCCACCTCCTCATCTCTTACCCTATATCATCTACTGTCTTTGGAGTGGGTTTCAAGTGTTCGTTTTAACGCAAGGTCTCAGGAATGCCACTTGATCAAGCATTGACACCTCCACAAGGCCAGGAACTTCCTCAATGAGTTATTTCCTGTTTTTTTCCACCTCTTGCTCAAGTCACTCCCCTTTGTGTGCTCTCTCTCCCACCTCGGGCCATTCTTATCTGAGAACGCTCTTCCTTCTATGGAAGTGAAGAGGAGTGATTTATCTTTTCGCTTAGAGAGCAGAGATAAGGAGCAGAAGATGTTTGCGCTGATCTGAAATGAGGCAAGCATGTGGGTGTCGGAACAGTTTGTGAATTTCGCTGGTTTAATTTATGGAGATTTCACAGATGGAGATAATGTGGGTGGGAAGGAAGCTTTGCATTTTAGATCAGGGGTCACAGACCAGGTACGCTATCAAATATTGTTTGGTTTTACTTCAACTGCTGTGGGACCCTAATAAATGTCAGTGGTCCAAATTTCTCATGGACAAGGTGCTTTATGAAATTGCATTTCCCCCTTGATTTCTACCCAATCTAAAAGAAAATGGATCCTGGATAGATCTGAGGTGGTGGAATTAGGAGGAAAACTTAGGGAAGGGAAAAGGAACCTAATCAGTGAGAATGGATAACTAGTCAGTCACGTTTCACCACCTATCATAAAGAAACAGAATAGCAATTCACTGCTATTGTCCTGGATATTCTGGAATTACTTCTACATTTGTAAGTTTGGCTTTGGGTCACAGATCTTATGTCCAGGTTTATGGCCACACGGGGGGCACTTGTCACCTTTGAAATCTGCTTCGTCACGCTAACTGCCATACTTGGTCACAATGAGCCCTGTTGATGCAAGCCATACAATTCTGCTAATAGTGCCTCAGATGAAAATCTCTGGCCATTAAAGATGTTCTCAGGACAGGACAAGGACTACAACTACACAGATTCTTCCCCTTACCAGGAATTTAAGTCAGTATCAACAAATACAATGCTTTTAACTAGAATAGTCATACTTTGTGGTTAACAGGTGGCACGGTGGTGTAGTGGTTAGCACTGTTGCCTCACAGCAAGAAAGTTCTGGGTTCAAGCCCAGTGGCTGGCGGGAGCCTTTCTGTGTGGAGTTTGCATGTTTTCCCCATGTCTGTGGGTTTCCTCCGGGTGCTCCAGGTTCCTCCACAGTCCAAAGATGTGCGGTTAGGTTAACATGGGGCAGCCTTGGGCTGACGTGCACTTGAGCAAGGCACCTAACCCCCAACTGCTCCCCGGGTGCTGTAGCATAGCTGCCCACTGCTCTGGGTATGTGTGCATGTGTGTGTTCGCTTCAGATGGGTTAAATACAGATGACGAATTTCACTGTACCTGAGCATGCATGTGACAAATAAAGGCTTCTTCTTCTTCTTCTTCTTCTTCTTCTTCTTTATGTTGGCCTGTACAACCAAAATATGAGACTGGGCAGCATATTGGAGACTCGCCTTGCTCACTCGCCTAGATAATTTAGAACTTGTCCATCTCTGCTTGGTCCGTGTAATTAGTCCTGTGGCAGTGTGAAAGCTAATAAGACCTGGCTTTATATCCAAATCATTAAGATGTAATTTGCTTCTGTATCAGCAGGGGGTTTTGGTCCGTATAGAAAAGAGCTAGTACCATTAATTATAAACACTGCTGGCTGATTAAGCCTTGTTTCTTTCTTTTAAAGCCCTAAAGCATTTTCTTCTCCTCAAGACAGGTATGATTGAGGACCTAATTGTAGAATTGCATGTTTTGGTTGAATCTCATGAATGCAAATTGATGGGAATTTATTGGTATTTGGGAAAAGTTTTAAACTTAAGTTTGGGCGTAGGCCTTTCTAAGTTTCTGAGCCACATATTTTGAACCAATGGATCCAAATATCTGGGATTTGGGAAGTCCTCCTGGTTGTCATACAAGACGGGGACAGGGCAAGGTTTCAGGGGCAGGGCTTGGAGAAGGTTCACAGGAATAGGCTTTATGATTGTGATTCACTTTTTTCAACTTTTCACCCCAGTTTCACCACTGATTGGTCGATATTGTGGCATGAAGATCCCTCCGGAAATCGTGTCCTCCACGGGTCTCCTGTCTCTCTCCTTTCACACCGACATGGCGGTGGCCAAAGATGGCTTCTCTGCACGCTACAACATGACTCGCAAAGATGTTACTGACAGTAAGTGTGATGCTCGCATCATTTTCATTTATAGGGTCATTTATTATTTATAAACGCACTGTTTTAATAGAACTACCCATTGCATCTGAGAGTGTCTGAGGAGCACTGTGTATCATTTATCAGTTTCTTCTCTTTATTTGACCCTGTCAGCATTTTCTCTTTTTCCTGTTTCACTTAATGGCTGTGAAAGCAAATCTTCACTCATTTCCTCTCTCTCTTTCTCTGTTGCTTTCTGTTGACGCTGTCTCTTGGCTTCAGCAGTAACCCAAGCTTGTCCTTACCTTTCGTTCCAACTGTTGATGCTTTTTAATCTCCGCATGGCTCCCATCTTCATTATTCATTGCCTTTTTTGGGAGGAAAAAAACCCTTTCCTTACATTTTTTTTTCTTGTCCGCAGGTTTCCACTGCAACAGTGTTTTTGGTATGGAGTCTGGAAAGATCTCAGATGAGCAGATTTCTGCTTCGTCCTCATTCTATGATGGACGTTGGCTTCCTCGCATGGCCCGTCTCAACAACGAGGATAATGCCTGGACACCTGCAGAGGACAGCAACAAGGAGTACATTCAGGTTACTATCACATAAACACCATTAAGCCTCTGCCATTCTCCCTGAGCCCTGTGTTTGTTGTCTCTGCCGGGAGTGGTGATGCGTGGAGAACTCCACAATAGCTCTAACCGCTGTGTGATGGATGAGGGCACTCTTTAAGAATACATGCTTAGCAATTTTCTCCAGCACCATCCATTTTAGATCCCTGCCTTCTCTTGTGCTTGGAATTTTTGCTGTTGTCCCCTCAGAAGAGTGATGATGGTGCCTGAACCTGGGAATCCTCATGTTTTGTTTTTGGTGGATCAGAATCACCTTGTGTGTCAGTTAATCTCCTGCAGGATCCTGAAAAAAAAAGAAAAAAAAAAACCTCATGGAAATGAAAAAAAACCCCTTTCAATTCTTAAAATCAAATGAATGAAAGAAAGAAGCAAGCAAAAACAAGAAAAGAAAGAAATGCGTGTAAAAATAGAGTGAAGCAAAGCAAGCAAACCAAGACAAAAAAAAGAGTGAGTTTTATCTTTTTCACTGATGTTCTTTTTCTCAGGTGGACCTGCACTTCCTCAAGGTTCTAACAGGGATCGCTACACAGGGTGCTATCTCGAAGGAGACGCAGAAGTCCTACTATGTCACCACCTTCAAGCTGGAGGTCAGCACAAACGGAGAAGACTGGATGATGTATCGCCACGGCAAGAACCACAAGGTAAGCAAAGCAAAGAACCTTTTTATCTTTGCTCATGATTACAATGAGAGCTGAACAGCGAGAAAATCTAAAGCATGGACGCTTTACTGTTGAGAACTAAAGCTGAAAGAATGTTTATGGGTTTTATTAAAACCAGAGGGGTGACTTAAATACTTGTCTATTGAGGGAAACAGCTTTCCAAGCTGTACGAATAAACATAACTGGTACTTTTATTTAATTAATAATTTACTGTATGAAGATTTTGAGGTTATTAAGTGAATAAAAGTGAAAAGCACCCCAGAGGAAGTAACTGTTCTGGATTTAATTGGCGCGGCCGTTGACGACTGAGCCGTAATGACCACTGGGAGCAGTGAACTCAGTCCCAGGTGACCTCTGCATTGATCCATCGACAGAGAAAGTGACATGGGAACAGGCTGAGGGATGGTTATCTGGCAACCTGGGAACAATAGGATCCTTTGTGCCCCGTTATCTCTAAAGGCCATTTGTCACGCCTGTGCACTAACGTCCATAAAACACACCTGCATGACCGGTCACACACGTGCACCTGGGTTTGGAGGGACCCCAAGCATGAGAGAGGGTTTTTCTGTGGTTTGTGCAAGTCTGTCTTTGTTAGCATTGAAATGCTGGCTATGAATCATAAACATTTTAATTTATTAAGTTGTTCTTGGTGGAAAGCTTAACTGTGCTGTATTTTGCTCAAGCAAGCAAGATGATACCATCTTTTACATTTTTACACATCTGGAATCAAACCCCAGAGGTACCCAATGACGCCTACACTAGCCTTCTGACTGAGAGAAGCTTCTGCACTAGGTTTGCCTTAGCTGATCTTTACTCTCAACAAAGCCTTATACCATTCTCCTAGGGCTGGCCGATATGACATATCATATCATACATCATGGTTCTCAAAGGCAATTCTACTCCACATGATATGCATCACAATAGCATCTAGCATCCTTTAAAAACGGCTAAAAATGTGGACTGAGAAGTAGGAAGCTAGCGTAACATATCGCTGCATGAAGAGTCCTAGCTGTTATTATAACAATCACCAGTTTGGCTTCCGCACTCATTATTCAGCAGTGCATAGCAGAGCACTTGATCCAGCACATCCTATTACTGTATATCTTGTCACGTGGGGACTGTTAATTGTATGCACAATATTTATGTATGGCCTCAAATGGCGTTTCATTTCGCAAGCATATATTTACAGCCTCAAATAAGAATTTCATTGAAGACATGAAGAGAGCAGGACCATCAAATGATCCGAAAGCTGCAGCACTTTCGGATTCGAAACTGTCAGGGAGATACCTCAAGTCCGTATCCTCAGCCCTCTTTTATTCCTGAATTTTCCTGCCCAAGTTACAAAAGACATTCAACGTTTCCCAAATGGGAAATTCTCAGGGCAGATACAATGCAAGGGAGCAATCGTCGACTTCCTTTTACAGCCAAGCAGATGATCGGACTTGCAAGAGCTAATGAATTGACTGCACCTACGAGCTCTCACGTTCACATATATGTGAGCTAGCGTAAACATGCATCAGTCATGAGTGATTGTTTAATGCATGCAAGTGTATCTACGGAAAGGTCATGAATAACTCGCTGAAATCAATCGTGGACGTATACATGGGCGGGTAAAAGACTCTCGTTGAGAAACGGAGGAAATCTCACAGGAACTCGGCTGTTTATTATCGAAAATGCCTCTAAATCCATCTTACAAGGCACGCAATTTATCTGTCACATGCTCCAGGCTGGAGAAAGAAACGGCACACAAAGCAATTTCATCTCTCTCCTCGGCTGCTGTGCCAGAGAGCGGAAGTGTGAAGGCGGAGTAATGGAGAGAGTTATTGTCATTTTTTACACTCGGTGACACAAAGCTCGAAGAGGAACGCAGGTCTGTACTGAGGATCTGAATATATGAGATATGTGTGTGTGTGTGTGTGTGTGGGTGGGTGTGTACACATTTGCTCTCTCTCTCACACACATACACAGACCCAATTTCTCATCTGCATGGCTCTGGCAAGCGGCCAAATGAAACCAGCTCGACATCTTCATCCAAGCGAAGATGGAAGCATGGAGGAAAAGAGAGAATGGGGATGAAAAGAAAGTCAGTCCAAGATAATGTCTTGACCAGACCAGGCTTGTAGCTTTCTGTATTTCCCTCTGGAGCCATTAAACGTAGTGAAGGACTTCGGAGAAAGAATGAACATAAACTCGGACCATCTGCACCAACCCTCATTTGTTTTCTTCCTCTTTTTTTTTCGCTCCCAACACAATACTATTTCAAGAAAAGTTATCATCTTTTGGTAAAACTATTACTCGGTTTATTGACTCATCTTGTACTAGTCTTGTGCTCATCCAATCAAATGCTCTCCAGAATGTATGCACCCCCACCCCCACCCCACTGTGCAGAAAACATGCTTCATTCAGGTCTTGAAGTCATACGGAACCAAAGCACAACGCTGGGTACTCGTAAATCAGATTTCGCGTCCCGGTTATTCGTTTTTATTTGTAGCTACCAAGCAGTAATGACGTTGAGTTTTGTCAAGGACGCAAACATGATGAGCTATATGATTACATTCCAATCTTCGCCTGTATTTATGCACTTACCTACCTTACTAGCTTGCCATACATTATACTAGCGACCACGTTTAAGCCTAGCAATCAAAATCGCAATAGCTAGCACATCTTTAACTTGTCTTGTGGACTTGCTAACGAAATTTATATTGTTTGTCCACTTCTGTAACATCTGACCAGGGTCAGGTGATATTGGTATTGTGATAAATTATGTCGCAGTACATAAAAAAGACAAATAATTAAGAAAATATGCATTCAACCACTCAAAAAAAAAATGGATCAAACCAACTTGGTTAGCAATGCACCATTTGACACAGTTCCTTTGTTACTCTGAAATATCTAACACGGTTGACTTTTTTCATACAGAATTAGCCATTATACAGAATGTGGTTAACTAACATCCATGCTAGACTTTTTCATCACTAATAATTTACTTCTTTCAGTTTACCATATGTATAATAGTGTCATACTTTTGCTCATCAATATCACAAAATAGATAAAAACTAGCCTGGCACTTAGAGATCACAGACCTCCACCAAGGCCAAATGCTGTATCTTGGTACATTAATGAAACTGGGTTGTTGCTTGGCACATGCTCCAAGTTTTCACCAAGTTTCATGGAAATCGGATTGAAATCGCACTGGAAACGCAACCTCGATGGCTGAGGTAATAAAGAGAACTGGCATTTCTTCTTCTCGTGATCTTTTCTCTTCAGATGATGCAACGTGTAGAATATTCCAAATATTTTTATAGGGATTAACATGTTCAGGTAGCAGGGTTGAACTTAGTGTTGGAGAATTCAAGACCGGTCTCAAGACCACTTTTTGAAGATCTCCGTCTTGTCTTGCAATTGACCGCATTTTTACTCGGTCTTGTCTCAAACCTAGAGGACTCAGGATTTTGTTTCAAGACCACGACTGTGGAGATTTCACTCAATTGCCTGATTTATTTGTTAGCATCGTTACTGCGATTGGATGTAAAATTTCCTGCTTCAAATGCGACCAATAACGTGATTCATTGCTAATTTGAATTTTTTCTTCCCGTTAATGGTTGCCACCCCTCCCTCATCACCTTCACACACACTGGTCTGGTTCTGGTCTTGACTCAGTCTCATTCTGCCTTGGTCTTGGGCTTGATTTGATCTCAACCCCTCAAAGTCTTGGTCTCGATACACTCTGGTCTTGGTCCTGACTTGGTCTCAGTTTCGGTGGTCTTGACTACAACACTGTTTGAACTAAAATGGACATAATGGATGACATGAGCATATTTTAATCATACTACGTATTTTAACTAATATACTGTATTTGTGTAGTTATAAAGAGCTCAAACTGTCAAAATGCATCTCATTTTGATATAAAACTCTTTCTTGTATTTGACTCCCAAACTTCAAGTCTTGTTTATGCATCTATTTAACCTTTGATCGCAGCAATCAAGGCCTACTGGTGCAGGCCAAAGACCATGACAGACGTATTACTGGAATCTGGGTGCTTCAGGAGACGTAAAGGAGAGCACAATGGCTTTTAGTAATCAGAGTCTTCTAGACTTAAAGCTAGACGGCCTTTTGATTTCATAAAATTGGTGAAATTTAGTTCCGTCTGACATTTGGTCATTGTGATATATGTTTTTTTCTGTAATATCTCACAAAATATCAGGCCATTCTGTGGCTGGGAAGTTATTTAATTTGAGGGGATTCCTGAGCAA